>VYXC01012873.1:670679-739395 GCA_013397175.1 Platysteira castanea
CTTCTCAGATACACTACCAAGACATGTTTAAAACGCTTCATGAACA
The DNA here is from genome assembly GCA_013397175.1 of Platysteira castanea. NCBI lineage: Eukaryota > Metazoa > Chordata > Aves > Passeriformes > Platysteira > Platysteira castanea. The sequence continues at coordinate 670,726 of VYXC01012873.1, forward strand.
TGGTCTATATATAACAGCCATGGTTGTTGCATCCACTTGCATACTTTCTCAAATTTATTCTAGGCACTTGAAGAATGATGGTTCAAACATTCAATAGAGATTTACTCAATTTTAGCAATAAAATTTAAAATCTAATTTCCACTTAGCATGCCAAAGCCTCACACAATTTCTATGTGCAATTGAACTGGGTGAACTGGTAAATTAAACTGTGATTGGGAATGTTCTCAAACAGTGGGACGCAGTTGCCTCTGGGTGTATGTGTGGTAACATTTTAGTTCAGATCAGGATGCACTACTAAAGCAAATCTCCCAGTAGTTCCCACTTCCTGCACTTTGGTTCACATCATGTTTGGAATGTGCAAAATGAATTCCTTTCAGATAAAAATAAACCTGGAGGAGCAGTCTCAGTCTCAGAGGGTGTCTAATGCACTTTGACTGCTAATGTGCCTTCTGTCTGCAGAAGTAAGCCTGAGCTAGGCAACAGTAAAACTCTGAAACACAAAGACCTTGAATGCCAGTGTGGATGTGATCCTCAGCACCAGATGGTTTCTGCCACATATCTGTTCTTATTGGGCCTTTTCCTAATATAAGCATTCCCTAAATTGTCAGACCATTTCCTGGCACACTTTTGGCACGCATGCCATCCAGCACTTACACAAAAATTTCCCAAACCAGCTTGGGAGTATAAATATTCCCAGGACCATTTTCAACAGGCACTTTTTCATGCAGTCATCTAATTTCAGAAGAGTGATGGAATTTCTTAGATGGAACATGGTTTGTTTCCTAGTCCAGCAGCAGAGCCTGGGAACATTTTCAGGCAGTTCTAATTCACTGGTATAGTGGTCCCCTACTACAATGCAGTTGTTAGTCTCTCCTGCAGAAACCAAAGAGTGGACACTTTCCTCTCCACTTCCTTCCTCAGATCTTTCAGGCAAGGGTAAGGATGGCTGCTGCAATAAAGAAAAAAGGAGCCATGTGTAGAGCACCTCATGTCATGTTCAGCTATTTTTTCAGTGTTTCTATTATCTCAAATCCACAGTCTCTGACAACCTTATAGCTGTTAAATCACTCTGTTAGTTGCTGTGACAGAGGTCGGTTCAGTCCATTCAAATATTTTGACTTCACCATACAGAATTACAGAATGAAAAACATAATCAACCATATTTAAGAAGTCTGGGATTTTCAAATGGGACTCGGAGTTATCTGTGTCCTCAGAGTCCTGTATGGACTCATCATCCTCCTCACATGTCAGAAATAACACTGTTTTCAGTACACAGGTTTGCAAGACTAGGAAACCTCTACTAACTCTCAATGGTCCTTCCATGGTAATCAGAGGCTTCCCATTTCCATAGGTCTTTGAAAGGTCTGAGCTACATGGATGTTAACACCCGATAAAAACCTCCCCAGCTGGTAAAATTCATTTATATCCACACTTGAAACTGTCTCCACACTGCCAAGGTTTGCTCTTGTTATGACTCTCCTGGTGCCATCATGTACCACATCCATCCCACAGTCCTTCACAGTGCCCTATTTAGCACTTCCTCAGCCTTTCATCCAAAAGAGCGAAGCCTGACCCATCTCAACCTTGCCACAGAGCCCTGCATCTCCTGTGACAGCTTGCTGCCACCCACCCTGCTGTCACCGCGGTAGTGTGCTCTCCAGGCCTTTGGCTAAATACCTCGGATGTGATGCCTCCAGGATGGCACTGCAGACCTCCTTGTTTTAACAGACATCTGAGATGGACAGAAAGAACGGTCTAGAGAGCTGAAACATATACTACGTATCATGAGTCCTTGAGATCATTATTTAATTTTGTAACTTTGAGTAGCTAGCAGAGTTCTAGGAAGCATGGGTTGGGATTTGGTATGCTTTTTGAATCACATAAATAAAGTTTGTCAGTTTGACATAGGGGGACACTTTCAGCAACACCTGAAGGGCTTGGGAGTACATGTCCCACTGACTTAATTAACAAAGCACATTAAGAAAATAATGAAGGTGTTCGTTTCCAAATATTTAAACCCAGGTTGAAACATAGCTGGTTTTCATTTCATTATATAGCTGACATTTGTTCATCCTGTGAAAGATAATGTCAGCATTTAATTATCTGTTAGCTGTTTTTATAACTCTCTTAATAAATTATCTAGTTCCAATTTTTTCCTTTATCTGTACTACCACAGTTAGAGAATTGATTGCCTTAGAGTCAGCTCATTTTTTGTATAAAGTACTTGATTTAGTTGCAGTAGTTATTTAATAATTAGTAGTTATTTTCATTATGTCCTGGCTTCTTCTTATATTTTGATGCTGCTGCAGGAAACCCTTTTGTGTTTAGACAGGAGGAACATATCTATTTATACAGCCAGAAGATTCTGACCCATAAGCAGGTCTTTTCTATTCAGGTCCTAACCATTCATGAAGGAATTCATTAAATTTCAAAAGAGAATAGGAAAACATACTGGCTTCTCCAGAGTAGCAAACAGTACAATTACAAGAACTCTATTTCAAGACAGACGTAAAAAGCAATCACAAAGAATAGTAAAAATCATACTCCAGATGATGGGAAACAATAAGCTCCATATTGCGCATATACTCACTTCTGCATTTTATAGGCTGATGACAGTACAGGACATGAGGCTGGAATTTAATCTGGATGTTGTCATACATGGCTTCAAGGTCATTATTATCTGTTTATTCTACTTAAGTAGTGAAACACAATTATACAAAGCTACGTAACTGATTAAGAAATGCAGGCTAGTGAGACCACCCGTTTTGTTACTTAGATACTTAGGTAGAAACACAGGTCTCCTTGGGTTTATCATATAATTATGGGACGTTGCCATATTCCTCCAGAGGGCAACTCAGAGTGGAAGCCAAAAAAACCCTATGTCAAGATGCAAAACCTGGGAGCATTTTTCAGGAGGCCCAGATACAATTCCTTGTGAGGCCGGGAGGGAGTGGAACAAAGAGGAAAGAGGGATGCTGTTCTCGCTCCCCTTCCTGTGGAGCACAGCCCAAGTTGCTTTGTACTTCTGCTTGATGAAGGCTCAGCCTTTCTGCTGCCTCTGTATTGGAGAAACTTCACAGAGGCCCTGGTTCAGCTCTCACAGGAGAGACACGGGTTTAACTGAGAGATGCAAGGCTAGCAAAAGCAGCACAATGTGGCATCTCTCAGTGCATCTGTGTGGCCATGCAGACCCTCTGCCTGCCTCCACGTGCCTTGGCCAAGCCCAAAGCAAGCATGGAGTTACACCAAAACCCAGAGGAGATACAAGCTGTCAGCTGATGCCAGTGGGTCTGGGCCTGCTGCACATTACAGTTGTAGACCTGTGTTTTGCTGAGTAGTCAAGCTTAGACAGGATGCAAGCATGTCCTAGACATGCTGTTCCCATTTCTTGGTTTCAAGGATGTACCATGTCCCGAGTTTTCCTACAGAACTGTGCCACGGGAAATTAGGAAGCAACTTAACTCGCTACATGATGTAGAGCATATATAGCTATTTTGCATCTCCTCTTGACAAACTGGATTTGTTTGCTTGTTCTGCCTTTCTCAAAGTTCAAATATTTCTGCTCAGCCAAAACTCCCTTAAATACATCTCGGTTTTATTCTCAGTCCGGACTGCAGGATTGCAAAAGGGATGAAAAGGAGGCTTTGCTTCATCCAGACCTGTCTGAAACTCAGCAATTTCCATCAGATTTTTATCAGTGTCATTGGGTTTAGTTTCTAGGGGTTGTCTCTCATGAAACTCGGTTTGAACTCCAGGCTTAAATAAACCAAAATAGCTCCAAGTGTAGCACAGTAAGAAAAAACCCTGAACCTTGGCATGTTAGATATTTGTGACCATAAATCAGTCAATATTCACTCAAAATTAGCCATAAGTTTATTTGAAAGGTTCACAACGTTAGCTAACCTTTATGACAAAGCTGGCAGAGTTTTCAGAATGTGTGGGTGCAGGTTTTATAATACAAGCTTTCACACCTCAAGTCATCACCCGCACTCTGCACTCTGTACGTGCATTACAAAGCAAGCCTTGGTTCTGGGCTCTTTTACTGTGAGATAAGACAGATACTTCAGCCCCTCGGAGTTGAGTTACATCTCTGAAAAAACATCCTGCTTAAAGCATTCATATGCTTTTCTTAAAAGAATGAGAATTTACAAAGAAATTCAAGTTCATTCGGTGGATCATAATTCTCAGAAATTCAAGCTTGCTTGGTAGACCATAATTCTCAGGAGCAGAGTGCATATTTGGACTGGCTTTTTTATATAAATATGCCAATTCCAGGAAAATGAAATAGAAAGTTTTAAAACTGAAACCCACATCACAGATTTAATTTGACTGCAAATACTGTTAGATATAAAGAATATTTTCTAAAAGCATGATGATTTCAGTTAAGTCCTTGCTTTAACTTTCATGTTCATTTTTCTAGAGAAAATTGTTTCATTTTCAGAGTGAACTTGCCTTTGCAGCTGCTTTTATGCCTGCAGCTTTGTGTAATCTGGAGTTCCACTTATTGAAGGCGGATGTTCTCTTGAGATTGGTCTCTCTCAATTCCACACAACACCCACTTGACATTTGCTGAGGACAAGAAATAAGGCAAAGGATATAATATGGTTAAAAGTCAAAAGCTATAAATACTTTCAGCCTTTGAAATATTCAGCATCTTAATATGGTTACATACAAAGTTCAAGTAAAAAGCACTCAGGATTCATTTTTCATGTTGTGCTTAGTTTGTGCTCTGAACTAAAATAATATTCAGAGTTTGATTTGCTGATCATTTAATATATTTATGAATGGATATCAACACTGAAAAGTGAAATCAGATTAATGCCTGTGCATTAATGTTAGGATTTTCACTGCACTTGTAGCAGTTTCTCACTTTGGCCAAAAAACTACTCTCATAAATCTTTTATTTTTTTCACAAACTGAGATGGCTGTTAACCATTCACCAACACTCAGATCTACAAACATAGTCAAATATCCATCTCTTAATTCCTGTTAAAATCAAAACAATTTAGGCAACTTTAAATTTTAGGTACCTTAATATCTTTCTGGATGCAAACTCTCAGTTACTGAATAAAGATAAGGAGAACAATAGTGAGGTTGCTAGAGTCAAGCACAGAGGGAGAGTCAAGGCTAAGTGCAAGAAAGTTGTGGAGCACTGACGCATGGATTACATTATCATTGTTTGCATAACATGAACATTCCCCTTGCACGCATGCACAATATAGAAAACGCATCACAAAGATGGTCAGCGGTGTCTATTTAACCTTGGTCCCAATTTGATACCAATTTACCCTGCACTCACAGTGAAAGGGTCTTAGAGAAAGTGGCTAGACTACAGATGTTTAAAGACAGAGCTACACAAGGCAAATAGCAAGGGAAATTCTCTTGGGCCCTAAGGGGAATAAAAGATAGCACTCATCTAAATTAGGTGGAGGTGTAAGTCATCCAGCAGGTGGGCGTGAGGAGGGAGTGGCTCATGCCTGAGTCTCTCCCTAAGAATCCAGCTGTCTACTGCCAGCACACTGCAAAGGTATTTAGGTGCCTACCACCCCTTCCAAGAAATTCAGTTTAGGGTCTATAATGCACCTAAAGTACCTACCTGAACTCTGGGTGTCATGGGTGTCTTTCAAAATATTCTGGGAAAAAGAAATATATTTTGTCCCTACATATTGTCAGAATCAATTAATGAATTCTGGTACAATGTGGAAAATGGAAAATTATTTGAAGGGTAAATAGAAGCATTATATTCTTTGTGGTGTTAAGTAAGTTGTGCAACTTTGCTGGACTTGTGCCAGAGCTGAGCTCCAGTAGTTCATGAAGGAGCTCTGTTAGTTCTTGTAATGATAAATCAGCCTAAGTGAAGGAAGCATTCCTGTTTCTGGCAGGTACATTCCAAAACTGGCTGCAATAAAATGAAATCTACCTCTGTGCAGATTCACCCTTGATAGTATCTGAAAAGATTTTTTTTTGTCAGCTACTGTACATGTCTTTTCACTGGGTGAGGGTCTCTCAAAGATTCCTGGAATGTCTGGCCATGAAGTGGCAGACCAAAGCTATTTGATCCCTCCATTTTCCTATTTAAGATCCTACGTGCCATTTTTAATACCAGTGATAAGATCGTACTTTCGGTTAAGCCGTGGCCATTGTGCTTGAGAGTTAAGCATTTAACCACATAGTTTGTCTGGAGTGTTTGACAGCAACATTGCTCTTGGAAAGAGATTTCTGACAGAGATATTTTAGCCATCATTTTTATTATGAAACCAGGCAAGTGTCTCTCACTGAAAGCTGTGTTAGGAAAAAAAAAAAGAAAAGAAAACTAGGATGAAGTAGGTGAAAGGAAGTGCTCATCCAGTGGATGGCTGAGCAGCATAAACCCACAAAGCTGAGTCCCTGAGCAGTTGTCTTAGGAAGAAAATTCCTGGGTTTACTAGTAGTGACTCAGTTCCAGTTCCTGTAAATGTGGAGAGCCCTACTTCAATTAGTCTGTCAGTGTTGTAAATTCAATAGCATGCTCACAGCAGGTCAAATTGACATAATGTTAAAACACGGGTCACTCTGCTATGCTAAGACTCCCAGTGCTACTGACACTTGCTGAGATGACCTGGTGCTTGCATACCAGCAAATGACACATTTCGAGAGTAAGTCTCCAATATAAAGGGCTTTTGTAAGGGGGAAAAAAAGCTAATTAGTTACCTCAGCAGAGCAGTAGGAGGAATAGAATTCATTGTTTCTGTGAGACCACAAAAGTGCCTGTAAGGCTTTTTTTTGTTTGTTTTTAATATATCTATATTGAAGCAATTTTTTCCTCAGTCTGGTTATGTGCAGTCTAAACCATTTTCTCCGTATAGTAATTTTACTCTGCTGAGAGGCAGCATCACCTGGGGAGGGCTAAAGAACTGTAGAAAAGCTAAGTCATTTTCTATGTCCAGTTTTTCCACTTAAAAGCTTGATAGTGCCCCTTTTTATCATACTTTGTTTATTTGTTTGCTTTTGATTTCAAAGCCTTTTTAACAGATTGGGACAGAAAAGTGAAAACAGCAAGGGCTTGATAACTGCAATCTTTTGCAATCAAATTTATGACATTTATAAATATAGATGCATGGATTAAAATTCCTAGACAATGGAATATTGTTATTGGCCAACATCCTAGGCTGCATACCTGGTATGCTGAGGTATAATCAAGCATTGGGTAGGGTTTTATGTGTGAAAGCAATGCTTGACTGGATTTAAATGGTTTTGATTGGAGCCGATATGATGCATAGTTGGACATAATGTTCATAATTGCCTATTTTTCTTGGCAAACAACAAGCTGCTTGATGATTGCTTTCTGAAACGTTCACATCTATTTCTTTGTGAAGCCTACCAAAATTTAACGGTAATTCTAAACAAGTTTGTGTTGTAGTCCTCTGACTTTGAGAGAATGCACTCCTTATTGACTTAATGTCCTCATTACAGCAGAATTGCATGTCTCCTATGTCAAAGTTGAATCTTGGTCTGGTTTAAATGGCAATTTCCACAAACACCTTTGCTCTTTGTATTGTACTCATCTTTTTTCTACACACGTCCTAATAAGCATCACCAAAATTCAGTCAAAACTTCAAGCAGTCTCACATGTGTTTCTCAGGCAGACTATTTTATCTTTTTTCATTAGTGTTTGACACAGTCCAGAGGAGGTGTTTAGAGATAGGCATCACAGAGGTATAATGACTCTAGCCAGCTTGACACAAATGTGCACATACACACACATTTTTGCTCCCCAAGGCACAGCTCTGTCTCAGAAAGGCAAATGTACACTTCCTTACTTGCAAAATGTCTTTCCAGGTTTAACGCATGAACTTTTTCCAGACAGGAATTAAGAGAAGGACAGCCCTAGTCCTCTTCAGCCAAAGTTCCTACCTACAGGTTCCTCCTGTAGAAGTACTTACAGGCCCTTTACAAATGTTGAGGATTCAGGAAGTCTTGCCTAGTCTGTTTTATTTTAGGTTTCTTTCAGAATGATCTGAGTTGTCTATTGTGTTTATCCACATTTGCCTCCTGGGATGTACCTCACTATGCTCTGATGAGATGACTCCTCAGTCACATTAATCTGCCACCTGTAAGACAGTGAAATGACTGCAAGTCAGGATATGTGCTCATTTTTTTCCCCCAATCACCTCTGATAGCAGCTCTCAGAACTATTTGTTTCACCTCTCTTTTAGGTGCCCTTTATTTCACTTACACTGAAGTCCTTAGTCCATGCCAGCCTGCTTTACTGATCCCCTGCTCCAGGTTCTTCTCCCAGGACTGAAAAAACAGCTTAGCAATCGTCCTACCCAATTTTGTACAAAATGTTTGGTACACATTTTTCCCTGAGTTTGGACAAATCACAGGGGTTTCCAGAGAGACAATGTTTCACAGACCTTTGAGTTGGCTTGTGCACAGAGTCATCTCAGTCAATCTCTGGTGTAAATGCAAGAGCCCTAATAGACACAGATGTCACAAAGGCTTCAACACTGTAAGAGACTGGTCATGTGCAAAGTCGCTTGTGGAGAATAGTTCCACTCAAGATTTGGTGGGATCTTGGCACTGAATGTTACACATCCACTATGCTTCTCATAATAAGTAGGCAGAAACTCAGCACCTCTCCCTATCTTCATAACTTAGAAGTTGCCACTTCCAGGACAGTGTGTCACAGGGATTTGATAATTTTCTCATGTTTCATACAAGAGAGGCTGTGGGGAGAGCTGACATGTAAGATTGCCCCTTGAGCAGAAGTAAAAAACATGCCCAGCTGGAAAACCAGATCTCCTGTTCTTATGGGAGAGCGTAAGCAGTCACATGGTCCATCTCTTAATGAGACAATCTCATCTCTTAATGAGTCTGAGCATCAGAGGAAGCCAAAAATTCCTCAAAAAAAAAAAGTCATTAAACTCCTAGTGCTTTAATGTGAACACCTCCTGAAGACTCTGCCCCAATGTAGAGAAAGAAAGCAGGCTGTGAATTTTACAGCATAAAAAGCCTCAGTCTAAAATGACGGAGGACAGACCATTAGGCTCCTGAAAAGATGGCAGTCAAAAGCAGTATTTCCTGGACCACTGCCTGCTCATAAAGACCCAGGAGGCATGGCTGGCTAGGGTGCTTGAGCCATCAACTGAATGTCCCTCTGTGTTTCCCAACAAACAAACTTGCTTCCATACAGCCCAAAATGAGGAGCTGACAGAGGGAAATGTCTTTTTCATCTCCATAATATTACTCTCTTTAGGCCAGCTGTAGGGAAAGAGGAAAGTCCCCACTGTGTGGGGAGGAATTACTTCTTCAGCTAGCAGTGTGCTGGTGCCCCAGACACCATCCAGAATATTTAGAGTGTGCTTTTAGCTTTGGTAAAGTTCCTGCATTTGTGATACCTTCTCCAGTAGAGCTGGGGAGAAGGAAAGAGTTCCTAAAACCATCTAGTAATACAATTTCTGATCATATAGCCAGAGAAACTTCATTAAATTTACTTATGGTAAAGCTGAAATTCAAACTATAATCTAATATTCAGCAAATTTACCCTTTAAAAGACATGGACTTCGCAGTCTTTCCATACTGAGATTTGGGTGATTTGAGATAGCCCTGCTCCAGCAGACCCTAAAAACAATCAAACATTCCCCTACTCATCTGGCAGATTTTTAGTGTGTGATAAATTAACACACTGAGAAAATGTGCTGGTTCTCTTTGAGTATTAAAATGCTCAAGGTTTGCTAATGGTTTTAGACTTGCTTCCTTAAAGAGGAGTAAGAAGCTGCGCAGATACACTTGCTCCAGTGTGGTAAAGGTGGTTGCATATCAGATGGTTCAAAGCTAGCTGAGAGTGTCTACATGAGTTTACCGCTGATTTAAGTTAATCAGTTTAATGAAAAGGTACAGATTTGCATAAAGATGAGCTTTCACCTTTCCTGCTACCAAACAGCTCTGCTTAGCTTTGTTTTATGGGTAAAGGGCAAAGGAGGAGAAGGGGAGAAGTGTCTTCAAGACAATCTTATTGGAAAGAAAGAAAACAAATGTATGCTATGCTTACTCCAGCTGGGCTCCACCCCAGGAGTAGTAGTTTGAAGTGAGCTTCTGTATAAACAATAAACAAGTTATTCCTGGAGCATTTGCTTTGAGCTAAGACTGTGTGTAAGGGATTGGCTTTGAAATTGCTGTCAAAGTATCTACCTTTCAAAATTAGACTTTGCATCTCAGGTTCATTAAGATAGCCTTGAGCAAGAGTCTTTTATTCAACCTTTCTTTAAAGGTATGAAGTGTGAATTTGATAAGTAAAAATAACTTGAGTGAAGAATGTCTAAAAATGGAGGAATTAACCACAGTGATGTTTATGCAGCCTAGGAATGGATTTCAATACATCTTTTTAACACCTATCTTCTTGCCGTAATCTCTCCTTCCTGTTTGTATACTTTGTTCAAAAGATTAAAATTAAGGCTTCAAAATGGGAAAAGATAAAATGGGGTCTTTCATGCTGGTACACATCTCTTGAGGATTGTTTGCCAATTTTTCTCCACAGAGAAGACAAACCTACCATCTTGTCCAAAGTTTGAGATATGTATTTGATAGGACTTTATTTTCTTCTCCATTCTTCAAATCAGATTGAAATCAATCACTTGGACGAGATGCAAATTATTAATCTTGGGTAAGGTTTGTCACAAATACATGGAACAGATATATATGTGCGGTAGCAGCAAATCACACTGTTCCTGAGAGCAATTGATAATATTATAAACCAAGGCTTTCCATGGATAGTTATGAACAAGTTCTGTCTGTGTGTAATTCGACAGAAACCCCAGAGGAAAAACTGTAAAGAACATAAGCCTTAAAACAACAGAAGCAGAATAAATAACTCAGTGAATTTCTTGAAGCATTAGTAACTTGACAGCATCTACTCATTCACAACAAAGCCAGGACAAGTTCGATGTTTACTGCTGCTGTGCTAAATAAAAAGTTGGTGCTAAGTCTCAATACTTAAGAACAAATAACAACCCTTTAGAAAGTGCTCTAGTTCTAAAATGTCAAAAAAAAAAAGTAAGTGATTTTCAAATCACATAGCTCAGTGTTTTAAGGGAACACGATCTCTGGTACATTTAATAAAAAGCTGTGTAACAATTCTTCTTTAATTCCCTCTGATTTCCCCTTAGAAATGACTGCTCTACTTCATTCCTCTGCCATTACTTCTAACCACAAACATATTAAGTTATAAAAGGGGGACAAATCAAGTTGACAAATCATTTTTAAACATTTCTGGAAAGTGAGGAAAAAAAAGTGAAGAGATAAATGTCCAGCTTTGAAGTATCTATCTCATCATTTTCATATTTTAATTTTAAATGCTATACAACAGTACCACTTTTCACAAAATGGCATTCACTTTGTGAGTGACCTGAAGGTAAAGAACCAAGCTACTAGTATAAGAACAATTGTTCAAAATGACAGAATCAGGCTCCAACATTTCTCCAGCTGCCTTTAATTTCTCTTTCAGACAATCAAGAGTTTCAGATAACTAGCATTTTGATATTTGTCTTTTGTGTTGTTTACCTTCTTAATTAAAGAGCAAAATATATTGGCATTCTAGAGTCAAAGAAACACTTCTTAAATTAATCACCCTATTTAATAAAATGTCCCCTTGCAAACACTGTTTTTCTTGATAAGTGCATGCACAAATAAAAGGATGGAAAAGGGTAATTGTTTGGTTGAGATGTAAGGGCACACCAAGTGGTTAGCTCTAAATAACCTGGTCATCAGCCCAAGTAATCTGCTGCGGTTTGTTTTCACAGCTTTGCTCTGAACATCAGTGCTGATGGTCTGACACTCCCTGCAGAGCCTGAGAGCGAATGGTAAGTCAAGATACCAGCTGCACAATGCTTTACCTGCGATGCCAGAGATTTGGAGAAGGGAGAACAACAATTTGTAAAAACACCCATAAACTTCACTGGATTTTTCTTTCTTTCTTTCTTTCTTCCTTTTTTTTTCATCTTGCAAACTTCCTGTCAAAGTTGCCAAATATATTACAAGGTCATTTAATGAAGTGGAACTATTTTTTTTCTTTGTTTCTAATTTTAAATCAAGCCTGAGGTTTTTTATTTATTATTATTTTAATTTCAAATCTGCAATGTTAATGTGACAGATGAAGAGAATCCAACTGCTCTCAAGGGGACTACATAACACTGAAGATCCCTAAAGGGTCTGTGTTACCTATTCCAAAACCTGCTCATGCGACACTTCCAGTCCAGGACAATCAGCCTGATCACAAATCAGCCTCGACTCCAGCGAGACCAAGCTCATTTTCTGAGCCACACGATGCAAGAATGAACTCTGTAGAACCCTACCGCAGAGCTGATCCTGCCTTTGTCCTTGCTTTGCTGCTTAGTGAGATAAAAGCAGCCAAATTGCCTGAGTGAGATTTTGCAATCTATTCAAAGCAAAAGATTATCTGATAAGAGCTTCCTACCTAATTATGCTTTGAGGCCTGGCCCTGTTTGGTGCTGAGTGTTTCCTGCTTAAGGTCCATCATCATCCAGTGAAAGCACCACTGCACACTCAAACACTGTGCTACTGCTGAGGTCAAATGGAACTTTTACTGCTGTGACGGACCTGTTCTCAGGGTGTATATGGCTGGTTTAGATGGCTTCCTACTCAGCATGTTACCTGTTATCAGTTATACTGACAGACCTAATTGTGCCCAATCATTCCCTATAATATCCTAAAAACAGCTGTAAAGGGGCAGGCAAAAAAGCCCCACCTATTGCAGTGTCATATTCGACTGTGGCCAACAGCAGGTGCCTAGAGAACAGGACTAGAATACAGTTATTGCTCCCTTACTGACTTTCTCTTCCTCCATAAACTTGCAAAAGACAGCCTTCCTGAGCCAGTCCATAACTTCACAGTGAATATTATAGGTATTTTTTTCCACATGTCTNGACAGAATATACAGCCAATTATAGTAAGTAGAATAAGTGGGTTCATATTGCAGATTTCAAAATGAATAATGAAACTTCTACTGTAGGAAAAATGAACCAAATAGTGATGCTATTTATAAACTTATACATGGGTGAGTACAAGGGGCAACTTGGGGGGGCTCTCGCAGCCAACCTAGTGACTTTTAGACTCGTGGCCCTGTGAACAGGGGCACCCCAAGTGGACTTTCCGCAGCCAATCTCATGGCATTTAGGCTCTTGGCCCTTAATACTGAACCCACACAAAGGTTTTGAAGCAGGCTTATCAGCGTAACCGACCCAATGGCTTCTAACATTCTTCCAACTGGCTTTCTGGACCACCACAGTCCCCAGCTTAGGCTGTGGCCCCACTTTTAACTTTCAATCTACCGCATCCCGCCTCTTGGGGGGGGCGCCCCTTCGATCCCCACCTTCCTCTCGCATCCCGCCCACTGGCACCCTGCCAGTTTTCCTCCTTTCCCTCCACATGTCTAATCACTTTTCTGAAACCAGGTAATCTTTCAATCCACAATAATTTAGGGTGCTGAGTTGCACAGTTTGTCCACCATGGAGACAATCTCTCTTTTTGTTCATTTTCAGCCTAACCCCTGCCAGTTTATTTGTTTTCCCCTAGTTCTTGCATTAGGAGAAACATCAAATAATTTCTAAGAAGTTTTCTGGGCCACTCCTTTTTTTCCAGAAATCATTCATATCCCACTTAAACAATTTCTCATACTGAAGAATCCTAGTCTATTTAGTTACATGTTGTATTGTCATTTGTGAAGTCATTCTGTGCCTTTAATCAGTGCTGTCATCCTTCCCTATACCATTTTCAACTTCATTGTATTGTTTTTGACTTGCTATTCAATTGTCCATTCAGTGTATTCAGTGAGATACTTCTACACAGAGAGGAAATTTCTTTTTCTTGTTGTGTTTAATAATTTAGGATGCCTAGCAAGCTCCATTTTTTCTGTTAGTTGTTCTCTGTCCAGATAATTATGGCTATGTTGAAAGATACAATCTATGAGATACCCCTAAGGGTTTTCACTTGATACATCCTGCTAAGGAGAAAATGGACATTAACTCTCTACTCTTTGCTTCTCACTTTTTAAAATGGAACTTAGGTATTCACTTCATGGTTCCAAATAGCACCTCTTGTCCTTTTAGGTGCCAATGAGGTGTCCACTGCTATGCTCATCTGTGCAGTATCTAACACCTGTTTGGATCTAATCCAAATTGCAACTGTAAATTCTAGGAGACACACGACCATCCGAGTAATAGGTTGGTCCGTTGCAAAGGTTTTTGCTGCCATAGCTTTAAATCTTGAACACAAACAGTGAAAAAATTCATTTTATGATTAAACACAGGTCAACTTGCTGCAACAGTGGGCTACTTATGACTCCGCCACAGATTTGTGATGTGCAGCAATATTTCTGACAGCTTTCTTGGCTTCACATCCCAATCATCTCCTCAGTATTTGTCATGTCTTTTAAATGTAAGGTCTTCAGGGTATAAGCTTTTTTTTTGTTATGGCTGTCTGTGACAACCCATACTGTGATTCTTGAGCTGTTGGCAACCCTTAGATGGAGCTTCAAGATACTGTTGCAATAACAAACATAAATAATAATGTGTATGAAAAATGTAGGACTGTGAACGACCTAGCATTGTTCACTGCTCTCTTTCGTGATGCTTTCTATCAGCAGGAAGGAGCTTGATTTCTCTCACCTACAGAGAGACCCAGATAGAGACTAGACTAGGCTTTTCTGCTAGTTCAGTCAGAAAGGAGTCCTATGGTGGCAGTCAGGCTAACCTATCAATCTAAGCATAGACTGAGCATTCACTTCACTGGGAAATACATGAGGATGGTACATCTAAGTTCCCGGGTTTTTTCCCTTGAAGCATTATTGCACACAGGAGGCAAGCCAGAATGATTAGTCAGAAGAATACTGACACTGCTGCAGTTACTTAACTGTTTGCCCATGCAAAGGAGGTGTATCTCCTACAGCTATCTCCTTGTGCCAGCCTCATCCCACCAGGACCCTTAGTTCAAGGATCTATATGTAAAATGAAGATCCAGAAAAAATAAAGAAGATACTTTAATTTATATATTTGCATCATCAACATTGATGTATTCATTTATTTATGTAATGGCAGTAGAATGAGACCTGAATCAAAGTAAGCATCTAACTACTTGAGCCCAATCGTGATCTCATCAACTAGACTTTCCAAAAGATTTATCCAGTGTGCCTGGTGTCACCTGACTCCTGGAATGAGGTGTCAGATCATTTCACAGGAATGAGATTCTACTTCACTCTTTGGGACTCAGTGGTTGCATTTTGTAAAGCTATGAATGAAAAAGGAAAGTAAAAGCAAACCAGAAATGTTTGAAGTTACATTTTCTAAGCTAGGATTTAATAGTGTTTAGAAGAAATTGTAATTTGCAGGTCAGTGGAAGATGAACATTTTCAATTTTTTATTGAGAGAATTTCTATATGATCTCCTAAATATCCTCATACACTGCGGTGGAATATCTGCTTCTCAGATATGTTTTGTGACAGTTTAATAAGACAGTGGAAGAAGCCACTCCTCGCTACAGTATTTTAGGAATAAGTTCCTAAACCTAGAGCAGGAGCAAAAAAAAGGGATAATCTGTGTAAAAGAAGATCAGACACCCAGTGCTCATCCTGAAACTATTCCCTTTGTATTGAAGGTGTGTAAGTGCTGCTTTAATGAGCTCTGGGTAGAGGTGTTAGTTTGAACAAAGTGTTACCAAACAGAGGCTGTAAATAATGTGCCATTAGCTGCACTTCCATGAGAGAAGCTGTTTGAAAAGTAAATAAAAAAAATTATTCTAATGTGAGAGATTCAGCCTATATGATCAAAAGATGCGAGTTTGACACTACATACTGAAAGTAAGACTGGCAGTAAGAATATTCAGTAAGTCAGGAATTCTAGTGGGTTCTGTCTCCATATTGTATGGAAACAATTATGAAATTCAAATGTTTGTAAATGACACCAAACTGCAGTCTTCAGTGTAATTGTTAGAGAAAATGAAATATCTTAATGCTAAAAGTGCTCCTACCCTGCTGTTCAGAGAAAATGGGATAAGAAGTTCCTACAGTGTCAGCTGATTCCTGCTTTGTTGAACAATATTGAAATCAGCTTGATTTTCCATTGATGTTTTGTTTTTCTAATTCCACTTAAAAGAGTAAGTGCTGACAATGCGAATGCCAAGCTTATGGATAGAAGGGCTGAATTTACTGAATTGCAAAAAACCCTTGGCTTCATACAGAGAGTGGTTTGTTTGGGTTTCCTTTATTTTTTGGGGTGGGTTTTTTCTGAATTTTGTCTGGAAAATAAGATTATGGATTGGAGATATTGGGGTCCCATGAGTGTAATTCTGGCAGCCAGTAACTGAACTTTAATAAACAGGCATGCAGCCTATAAAGCTCAGCCATGATACATGTCACTATTCAAACAATTTAGATGCTGCTTGGATCTACTTTGCTGTTTTCACCATGTTTTATGGAATAAATTAGGGAACACAGAGCCTCTCAATTTCAAAGTCTTCTGGTTTAATGTAGCTTTCCAGAAAAACAAGCTTCTCTTTTCAAACACGTTGCGACGAGCAAGGAGGGAGACAGATAAAATTGGATCTTAATTGGGTTTTGTTTCCCTGAGAAAGGAAGAGTGGCAGTGACGGAAGATTTAGAGCTGATCTAGGATTTCTGATCAGAATATTTATTTACTATTAATCTGCTGTCATTTTTGAAAGAAAAATAAAATTTCTCAGCACATGAGCAAAACATTTCAATATTAAGGAAATTTAATAGCTCACTTGACCTAAGGAAATATACACACACAGAGACCATTTTTGAGAGCCAGGACGTCTCAAGCATAAGTGAGAAATATTATTAACTATCTGAATCTTTAAGAGGGATAGGTTAAGGGAGAAGTTCCCTTTCCAACCCTAAAAGTTAATGTGCTGTAAGAACAATTTCCCTCTGCCAAAGGAAAAATCATTGGTTTCATACTTGAAAGTTACAACATTAAATTACACTCACTGAGTACAGTAGCCTAAGATCAGTCCCTAAGTGTCAACCATTGTGTAGTCTGTCGCTGTAAAGTAATTTTTCAATCTTTCAATTAAGTGCACTGTATAATTTTATGGCTTCAGTCTGAACGCACGGTTCATGCACAACTGTGTTAAACAATGACAGGAGCAGCCTGGAATGAGGAAGAGACTACAGGGAGGATCCAGTCTGACAATGAAGCTGACATAGCAAAGGTAAAAGAGGCTTAACGTCTGACAGACACCCATGATTTTTAATTATCCTTTCCCACTGCTGATTGTTGCAATCCATCTCGCCCCCACATCTCTCCCTATCTCTACCCTCCTCTTTGTCGCATGCCTGCTCCCTCCTCTCTTCTCCACATCCTGAAATGCCCTTGTCTCTCTTTCCCTGCCTTTTCTTTGTGCTGTTTAACTGATCTCCACCTACCCAAACCCCTATCAAACAAAATAAAAATGTTTGGAACTCACAGGGTGTTTCCTGACAGGCTGTTGCTCATTCCTTCCCTGTGACTCAACCCTTCTCATCCCCACTCTCCTCCTGTGTGGTGAGCCCTTCATTTCTGTGTATACACCCTCTCCCTACACAGCTTTTGTATTTTCAGGTGGTAAACTCCTCAAGGCAAGGACCATCTGTTCCTTCACTGTGCAATCAGACCTTTCCATGCATTAGTGTGTATTCAATACCAATTTAAATTGCATGCATTTTCAAAATTAATGAGAATAGTTAGCCATTGTAGTACATAATGAACTTTATGGTATTTTTAGCAAACCTTCTTAAATGCAGGTACATAGCCATAATGAGCAGCAGAGGATCACAATGTTCTCACATCACTCACATACAGTAATAACTCTGGAAAATGAATATATCAAAGCTTTAGCAGATATTTCCTAACTTTACTGACTTACAGGAATTATTGTATTCCAAACAGTCATAAAATTGGAAATATGTCAGAAGACAGAAAGAAGAATTAAAAAAAAAAGCCAACTTATTCTATTGGTGGTCACCAGCAAAATTTACAAAAGTAATAGACAGGCTCTCAGATGTCTATCTCACATTTTCTCCGTCCGTTCAGCCTGTTTCTGATGTATGCAGCATGTTGAGAAATGAGAAAGAAAAAAAATGAAGAAGAGTGAGAGAATAAACTCTATAAAATATTTCAGGGACAACCACAGTGATGGAGGAGGTGTATGGGCAGGGTGAAAAATACTATGGAAGTATTATTGTACTCACTCTACTACAGCTAACTGAGTATTAGGCACATTGAATACACTGTCAAGAATAATGACATCTTCCCCCTAACTGACACAGAAAAGCAGACTCTTTTAGAACACATTATGACACTCTAAATCAGTCTCCTTTATGATAGTCATTACCTAAATATTTCACATAAGAGATTTATTCTATTAAGAAACGCTGAAACTTATATAAAATTAATTATATTTTATTTCAGTTTTTTTTATTAGTTCTGATTAATTAAAATATTCTTGAACTGCAATAACTTTGTGCTGTTTAATTATTTGAACACAGGCTTTTGATTATTTCATTTCTTTGTCTATTGCATATATGTGGCTCCCTCTTAATTACATGTACAGATTGTGCAAATGTGAATACGGAATAGAGTCCCAGCTGTGGCACATCTAATAGTTGTACACTACGTAATATAATCTTATGTGAAAATATTTCAGATGCTGCATATAAAGTTTTAAGATCCTCCTAGGTGATAGTCACTACCTGACATAATGTTATCATCTTACTGATGCTTTTCTCTCTCTCCTTTTAGGCTCTGCAAACTTTCTCACATGCTGAAAGCTAAGTTCACACATAGAGGCAGGCTTTCAGCATCAAGTACTAAGATTTAATTGCTCAAAGAAATGCATGAGAGTTAGATATCTTTGGTCTATTCAAGGCACCTAACTTCACAGACATGTAGAGTGTGGCATTTTAGTTTATAAGCATGATCAGGGATTCAGTGCCCCCACCCTCTCATTGTTCAGATTGCTGAGAACCTGCCCTCCCTAAGATACCAATTGGAAAAAGGTAGTCGCAGGATTTTAGTCTAAATATTGTGTATATGGGAACCATATCCAAAGGGGAATATAACAAATTAACTTGATTCTCCTTTGGCATGTTTATTAGAAGATGCAGTATGTTCTGTAATTAACAACAAACAGCAGTTATTAAAATCCACATATTGAGGGGGAAAAGAATCCCAAACATCTCTCATTTTTTAAACCAAAACATTTCACCTTTATTTTTATATCAATCTCTTTTGCATCTATGATCATTTTGACAGTTCCATTCTTGAAATAACTATCTAGAAAATAAGTGCTTCCTGGGAATATTGCACAAAGCCCTGACACAATTTTAAAGAAAAATAATCTGGTTTTGTATGCTGCACTGTACAGAAGTATTGTAAACTCTCACATAACCCAAAACCAAGGTTTTCTGCCTTGTTGCTTTAAAGGAAACAAGGGATACAAGTCTTGACCTTTACCATGTCAGAGAGACCAGATTCCTTACGGTTGTGAAGACTGGCTGTTCTAAGGAGGCTGAACAAATCGATGATTTCTATGAAAATAATTTTGAGTGAAGAGATTTCCTCACTTGGATTTTCTCACCAGAGGAGAGAACTGTAAATTTAAAAGAAAAGATAAAAAACACTGAGGAAAAGCAGCAGAAGCATCACTGAAGAAAATAAAAACCAAAAAGAAAAGCCTCAAAAAACACAAGACAGAAACAAATGCAGATATGCACTTCAGGGATGTGCAGTTACCAATGAAAAGCACTGTATTTTTTTTTTCTACAGTTATTTGTTTAGGGAAATAGCAGTAAGCCACTGTTTTTAGGGAAGAACAAACAGCTGCAACTAATGGTTCCCATGGACGACTCCTGTAGACTGTAAAAGTCTGTGAATAGCTGAGTTCTTGACTATATGTGCAATTTTGTTGAATTAAACTTTGTAACTACGAGAAGAAATGATACTGTAGGAAATACCTACACATAATGTCAATAAAGACTAAAAGGCTACTTCTACAAGACAGTCATTTGCATGTAGTTCAGAATGGCTTTTTATGAGAAGAACCTCACAAGAAAAAAACACATTAGAACTCGTGTTCCTGACACTGATGAACTGAGATACTGGGACTTAGCAGTAAAACACTTGTTGTTCAGCAGTGACTAGACAAGCTGAATGTCTGTTTTAAATGAGGTATAGATCTTATCAGTCAACTGTGTTGCTACTGCTGCTGAATTTGGGAAAATGATTTGGAATGAATTTTAAAAGAACTGTGTTTTGAATAACTGTGACAAAGAAATCAATTAAACTTTGCACAACTTTTATTATGATTGATGCAGAACTGAATAAAAAAATGTGGCCTCTGACACATAAAGTCCTTAGCCACACAGCACTGGAAACTAAGGAGAGACACAAAGCATTTATGAACAGTAGTTAAAGATAAGTCTCTGGCTTGAACTAGCAGAGTTTTTCCTATAAAGCACATCTTTTAGCAATGATAAGAGGGAAGTAGCACTAGTCAGTGAAGCCTTGTACCCAGTAAAACTGATTTTTTACTTACTGCATCCAACTGTGCATGTCAGACTCTAAATGTATTTCATTTGGCAAAGCACTGGAGCTGTTATACTCTCTCTGAGCCAAATTCTGCCCTTGGCTTCAGGCACACAACTCCCATTGACTCCAGTGGAAGTTGTACAGAAGGAGATAGATTGTGTAAATTAGGCATGCTCTTGAGATGGTGGAGGGAGATTCACAGCTGAATCCCAGGGTAGGAGTTCACCAAGGGCCAGCAAAGTCAATCTCACCAGTCAGTCCTTCCCAACTCATCACAGCAATGGCTTGAAAGATCTATAAAATAAATAGCTCATACACACTGTTTGAAAAATAAAAGGACTTTTTCAGCCTTTGATGCAAGCCTTCTCTTCACTCATTACTTCAGAAGCAGTCCATCCTCAAAGAGTTTTGTTTCTGTACTGTAATTGGTGAGAGGTAGTGCTATTCCCTCAAAATTGTTCCACCCAGATCTGTCCAAGACCTCTCTTACCTGTACTGCCATAACTCACATCATCCTGCCACCAGCTACATCCCCGCTTTTTTCCCTGTCCTAGCTCTGGTTATTCCCTTTGACTTTGATTGTTTGATGACTTTTGATTTCTTTCTTTTCTAGAATCAGAGGATCTATTTTTTTATTTTCTCACAAGTTTAGAGTAACACATTTTGTGTCATGCAAAGTTTAACAGATGGATGCTTTAACTTGGACCTCTCAGTTTAACCTCAGCGACAGAGAAAAGGCCCCTAAGCATAATGGAAACAAGCCCAGCTCACTGCAGTTCTCCCACACTCGTTTCTTTCAGCAAAAAACATGCATCTGTTCTGAAAATCCCCAAAGGTCATGGAGAGTGTAGTAGGCTTGCAAAGAAACAAGTACCAGAACCAAATCAACAGCACCAATTCCAGTCTAAAATTTTATGTGCTTTCAGTGCAGAGACAAAAAATTCTCCTTTAGGTCATACACACAAATCCAGTAAAGGTCAGATTCTGCTTTGATATTCACATCCCAGGTTCTGCTTGTCTTATAGATGAAATACATTTGTTTAACAAGGAGATGAGAAGTCTGCAGCCTAAATTTTATGGATCTATTTAGCATGTTCTCCTAAGGAAAAATATTTTTGTTTATTATTTTTTATCTGTAAATATTGTTGCATCAGAAAAACAAGACATACTGTGCAGTAATTTGAAGAAAAAGAATTACCTTTTTAAACCAGTCCAATGTAAATATGTTACAGATTTAGACTCGGAGTGGTCTGTGAAAAAGATAAAGCATAATAAAAAAGAGATAAGAGTGTGGTGGAAGAAGTGAGTGACTAAATGACTGAAGTATGTTGGGTTTCTAAGATACCAGATAGAGCTGTATTTCTTCCGGTGGTTTCTACCAGTTAGCAGCAGTTTGTTTGGGCATTCCTGCCTCCAACTAACAGACCCTGCTCCATTTTCTAGCAGGGAAAGGGAGTGAGAGAGGTGAAGATCAATTTTCAGTTCTCTCCCAATGACTGCTTTGGTCTCCAGAAAAACTCCAGTCCACCTCTTGCTGCTGACTGGAAACACTGTACATGTGTGCTTGGTGACTTCATAACATTAGTGCCTGGCCTGTTATATAAAGCGTTTTAAATATAAAATCCTAGAAAATATAAAACTTTCTGTAAGCAAAGAGAGAGGTCAGCCTTCTCCTGTTTCTTTGTTTGACAAAAGCAGCCTTCAGTGAAATATCCCAGGATCCAGTCGTTTTCTTCACCTAAGAAAAGTCTAAGAAAGAACTCGAAACATCTGAATGTTCTGTACAGTCACGATCTGTCCTGCTGGTGAACCATGGACACACCATCCTTTTCTCCATTTCTACTTGGATTGCTACTGATGAGATCTTTCAAAATATTCAACCACTCTTGAATTACAAAGTTCCTATGACTAGTCTGCAGGTTTCACACATACACGTGCAATCTATTACTGACAGAGTTTTCTAAGTGATTCCAGAGCCTTTTTTTTTCCAATGGATTTATCAACAAAATTGCTGAAAGGCAGATCTTTTTGACATTGATATTAGTCCTTTGTTCAAATGAAGACACAGCCACTTTCTGTTATGTTCCCTATACTGAAAATTCCCTACTTATAAATCAGATACATGAAAAACAAATTTTCTTGCCAATAACATCTTTTAAAACCTCCTTATCAGCTCTGAAGATTCAAAGGAGTCAAGAGATGCCTGCCACCCCTGTTTGATGAAGCATTTTCTTGAACTATCAGCTATCAAGGATCATCTCAGTACTCCAAACCCTGCTGACTGGCTTGTCACCTTTCAAAATCTTTCAATCCATCTCTCAAAAAAACAAGCAAACAAAATCCTTCCTTGATCCGTGCAAATAACCAAGGTAGTTTGGTAGAAGGTTTTAACCTTTTTTTAACTCATTTAGCAACTCCTAGACACCATAGGAAATCGGTAAGCCCCTTCAACACATAGGCCTCAGCAGAATGAGAGAGAGACTCCTTTAATTCAAGACATTATAACCCCCTGCATTTCTTAATTTACATTTTATACAGAGAATGAAAATCTGACCTGAGAAACCACTTTGTCTTTCAATTCTCTTTCCCCTTTCTACTTCTCTTTGAGCATAAGTCATTCTTAAGCAAAATTTTAAAATATGTTCAAAAGTAAATATTTTTATTTCACTTGTTTGGTCAATTTCTACATCATTTAAAGATGATAATTTAGAGATAATAAATGATAGAATAACAAGTTCCTTACTTGTTTTACTTATTTCTACTTATTATTATAAATGTATAAAAACTATGCACTAAGTAAATGTAAGTGAAATTTTGTATGAAATAAGGGGGCAGAACTAGCATTTTATAGATATAATGGGTAAGGAACTACCCTTCTTTATCTGGAGTTTGTTACGAAAAGTGCAAGAGGTATTTTACATCAGGAAACCTCCCAGATAAAAAAAGTATCTGCAGATTAGTTGTACCAAACCTTAAATATCTGATTAGGTAAATGGAACAATTAATCCCAGCAGCTGCTTTTCACAAGCAAAGCTTCTTTTATCAATTTTACAAGCAAGGGAAAACCCAGACTTGCTAAGACTAATTCAAAACAGAATCAAACACAGACTACATTTAGCAAGAAAGGACATTTTCTGTTAAAGATCTTCAGCCATAGAATTAAATAATGAGTTCACTTTATGAATATACTTATTCTTGTAAGGGTTGTTTTGGATACAAACTCGCTTTCCTTCAAAACATTATGCTTTCCTTGCTAATGTGGCCAGATAAAGCATTAGCAATTTTAGTGACCTTTTATGTTCATAAGTGCTAGAACCCTGTTGAAGTTCACCTAATTCATTGTGGCTTAATTCCTCACTGGTAATGATTGCTGTGGGAGCCATGCTCTGGTGGTTTAGAGCCAAAGAGATCCAGGGAGGAAATGTTAGTGGCAGCCAGGTTAATAAGGGGAGTTTATACTGAAGTTTTTGAGGGAATGTTGGTTGTTTGGGGTTTTTTTTCTTTTTTTTTCATAGCAGTAAAGGGCAGCACTTAGAAGGCTAATTTCAATAGCACTGTGAACACCAACCTGTTCATAGAAATTTACTTCTCTAAGGTCTTTTCCATCTCACCGTTACTGATTTTTTTCTGCTTCCATTGTGCATACCATATGATTTGTAACACGCGGTCACAGCTGAAGTCAAACCCTGAGAGCTGCAATTGAGTTGAAATAACTGGATTTTGTAGTCACTCAGTAATAATTTTGGAGCCTTCTGTGGCTTAGAGAAACTTGGTTTCTCTAAAAGAAACGGACTTCTTAGAGCTCCTCTTACAGCAAAAGCATTTAACATTTATTGCAGATCTTAACAGAAATTCTATAAGGTTCTTTCCTTCAAAAATGAAAGAAACATAAAGGCTAAGTTTGATTTTTCTTTACCAGTTTATGCAATTTTCAGAAAAGATAGACTTGTGATTAATTTCTCAGTAAAGTAAGAATAACATTGTGATGGAAATGCATTGATCTATTTAATGAAGGACTGTAAAGTCAGCATCACTGGAGAAACAAGGATTATTGATTCTTTTAAGTAACATTTGAAGGATTGTATTTTTTGCCTTAGAATAAAAGTGTGTCCCAAAAAAAAGGGACCTAGCAAAAAAGCTCATAAAAACATTTGAATACTTAGGGACAGCCATCTGCACATAAAGAAATGACTGTGTATTGCAGCCTAATATTATATATATCTCACCTCAATGAAGAAGACAAAACACTTGCATAAAAATTAACAATAGCAGCACATTCAGTGTACACGTTTTCTTCCATGATTCACAAGGGAAATAGACACATATGCCTGCCATATTTACAGCATATACTGGAAATCAGACAAAAGCATGATAAGGATGGAAACAGCCTTGCAACACACCAGCTTGCTCCTTCTAGTAGTAGGAAGTCTAGGACTTGCAAGGCCTGAACAATTAAAAGGTTCAGTTAATTTTTGACCAGTTAACAATCAATAGACACCACCTGGCTTCTGCTATAAAAGGCAGTGCTCTTGGAAAGCCGTGGAAAACAGGAAAGAATTAAAAACAGACAAACAAAAAAACCCCCACAAAAATCCAAACACCAATAAAATTTATTAAAGTCTTAAGGGATTAAACCTAGAAGACAGCAATCCTGAGAAAGAACTGCAGCAGTAGAAAAGATTGCTTGTAAGCAGGAGGTGTTTATTTTAGGACATATATTTTGAATACTTCCCCAGAGAATTATATTAGCTGTAGTAACCTCCTCAGGAGTCTCATTCCCTAAGCATAGCATCCTTCATGTTGTACCTAGGTTGCAATGAGACAGAAATACTTTTATAAAACAGAAACTTTTTATCCACTTTTAGGGCAGGTGTTGCTATTTGCAAAAAAAAAAAAAAAGGCAGATCCAAGCAATTTTGGAGACACAGCATACATGAGGTATTACAGCACCTCCATCAAATTTTAAAAGGCCAAGTATCTGCACCAGCTGGGGTGCAATGCCAACAAATTCCTTCACCAGCTGACATGCCCGACATGCTGTCTGAGCATTGGCACCTTCCTCTCTTGCGAGTCACTATGCCAAGTCACAACCAACTCTGTGCTTTCTAGGATCTTGGAGTTGCTATTACTTTTTTGGCTAGAGCAGCAGGACCTGGATTTTCTCCATGAAGTCCCCTAGAAGGAAGGACTCAGATCCAAATGTCAGCTGTTCACCACAGATATGTCCAAGTAACCCAGACTGTTTGAGGGAACACTATTCTGCCATAAGTCTCATTTTCTCTTTTACTTAAAGGTCTCTTCCCTCCCCTGAGAGTTTGTCACTACTTATAGCATCCTCCTCTTTATTCTGAATTCATTGTTCTGGCAGAAGGCAGGTACTTTACAGCTGAAGTGCAAGGTACAGGTTCAGTGGGGATGTTAATCAGCAGTCCTCACTAGCCTGGGGCCACCTGGCCCTACAACAACAATCTGCCCCGTTCTAATCTGAATTCCATAGAAGACTCATATTACTATCACCAAAGGGTTTCTGGTTAGCATGTATCAACATGTACACTACTCTCAGCAAATATCACACTAAACTTTTTTTTCTGTTCCAGGAAAAATTGAGCCCCTATGGCCTTTAGGCTCTGTATAGCTGAAATTTTGGCAACATTGTCCAGACTGGCCCTACTGTCTATCTCCTGTGCTCATTAACAGTATTTGAGAATATTATCTGATTATATTAATTTCTGTAATATTAAAGAGAAAGTAAGAATCTATAGAGAGGTTGTCTGATGCAAATTATGTTATGGGTTTGTACTTGTTTTACTTCGCTATCTAAATTCTTTCCCACTTTCCTCTTCCAAATGATGCAATTGTGTGGCAGCAGGTAAGATATTTCCACCATCTACATTTTGTAACAAATTTTAAGTTCAGATGTAGTCTCAGAGGAGACAGGTGGAAAAAAGGAAGGTGAGAAAACTTTTTAAAAAATATTTCTTGGGGGGAACAATTAATCATCTTTTACAGGTGCTCAAAGAAAAGAAGCAGCCTCACAGATCATCATTCTTTATTAAATCTCTGCAGTGAACTCAGCTGCAATCTCTACAAGGAAAACTAACATTGCTTTTACCTACAGGCAAAGCTACCATAAGCCTTCACTCAGGAACTTGAGTGGTACATAGAAACCAGTAGAGAGAACTGTGTGATGCAAACTCTCATGGGAAAGGGGGTTAGCTTTTCACTGTGCACTTCCAGAGGCTCTGGGTGAGACCACAGACTGGATTCTTCCAGCAGTGCAGCTTCTACTAAAATCTCCTGTCAAGCTGACCAGTTAAAGCAAGATCAGAAAATCAGACCTAATCTGACATAAGTCAAATGATTATAATCACACCAGTGTAGTGATTCCGTACAGTAAAGGAAAGAGGCTCCATGGATATAAGACAACTCTTTACCAGAATTACCAGTTACAACTGGGTCCTTGAAAAATTACTTTAGTAGAGCATGACCATACTGACCAAAATGATTAAGCCATTTCATATGCTGTATTCCAGGCCAATCTTCACATTGTTATTTGGGTTTTTTTAATGAAAACCAGCCTTTTCAACTGAGCTTTTTGAGAGTCCATTTATATTGTAAATGTTTGGTCCCCAACACACTCTAGTACTGGAAGAAAAAATCCAAATACTTTTGAATGAATGCATAGAAAGGTGAACCCTCCATTTCAACACCATCCTGCCAACAAATATGGAGTATCATATTTTGTTACATTAATCCCAGACTCACAAAAACAACACATAAATGTTTCCATATGGTTTCCAAATAAATCTCCCATATCCCATATTCCATAAATTGTTCCCTCAAGAGGTATAAGCTGTGGAAGGTCAGTCATCTATTCCAGCTCTCATGGGACCACCAGATCTGACTTTCTACAAGCATTGTGCTCGGACAACTCCACTGAAATTAACATGTCCCAGAAAATAGCAGCCATGGAGCTGGTGTGAGCATAAAGAATCAAAGCCATCTTTCACACCCAGACTGAAGTTGTACCCGGGTTTTTCTCCCCCTGACATGCTAAAATTACAGGTATCAGATGAGTATGCTGTGGCAATAGCCAGACAGTTCACAGATGTTGATTCATGCACCCCGACATGGGCTCCAGGGCTGCAGCCCCGACAAGACCCCTCAGCCTGTATCTGCACTGGGCTAGCAGAAAACCCCTACTCTGGCTGCAATTTCAGTCTTCCCTTATATATTCTGTGGGATCATTTCTAATGTTTATTTATAAATGATGACTATTTCACCACAGTTTGTTAATGCATTAGCACGGAAGTAATGTATGTGAAAAAGAAATTTTTAACAAGCCTTTGGCTTGTGCAGCATAAAACATTGTCTCATACCCAGTCTCCCCATAGACGTCAGTTTCTGTTTTAGTCTAACTACAACTCCCTGTGAATAACATAAAAGGCACAAGCCTTAAAAATGCAGTGAGTACTCAGCCCACAGGATGGCTGGAGTAGCTGAGTAAAGTGGCAGCTCTTTACAGTCACACTCTCTGTTATAACTCATTATAGTAATGAGTCACTTTAAACATATATTCCTATAATTCAGGGAAAAGTTTTCCAGTAGAACTAAAATTCCCTTTGTGAATCTAATATGTATGAGATAAGGTTCAGAAACTTTACTTGCAATCTCATTATTTTTCTCAACAAAACATGAGCATCTGTATAGGTCTGCACATAGATTAAGGTTTTCCTGACTTTCAGCATTTTTTTTAGTATGGAAACACAAGAAATACTTCAGGAAGGGGAAACTAATTTGGCTTGATTTCAAACTGGAAGAGTTTTTTCCTCCCAGAAGAACAAGATTTAAAATAAGTGCTGGGGAAATGGTTCTTTGCAAACCTGAGCATGAATACGAACTGTGGCTTTGTATTTCCTGATCAGGATGGAAACAGAAACATGGACCGCTCAGGCCTAAAACCTAAAATTAACTCAGAGAGCACCATTCAAAAACACTTCCTTGAATCAGCAGGGGAGAAGGGCAATGAAAGGCTTGATGAGAGTTCAGTGAATAAAGAGGAAATAAGGGAGGAATGAGGGAAATGACAGTGGACCCTCCACCTCATACAAACTCTTTTAATTCTCCTTCGTATGCATACATTATAGTTACTAGCACAACCAATTTGCGAGGAAGGATTTAGTAACCCCAAACATGGACATGCCTTTTGCAGAACACTTTAGCCTCCTAGGTTCATGCACTGGAAGAAGAACCATAACCCTGCTCAGGTCTTTAAGTGGAATTTGTTTGGAAAGGCAAGAGTGATAACAATATTACCTTAGTCAGCTCTATGAAAGACACCTATCTCCACAGGACACTATTTGTGATATTATTACACTTAACACAGAATAGTGTCTACAATTGCAAATTATTTATCAATATTTTTGTTATTGAATATGTCTTGGATTAGGCCTGCTGTGAATAAATTATAAGGTTAAAGGGGAAGTTGTTTATATCAGTGACTAGACCAGATTATTACACTGAGAAATGGTCAGCACATCCTGTTATTGCTACTACCAGAAAAAACATTGCATGAAAAGAACTAGACAGACCAGTTGCTTGAGTTCTCAAAAGGTTTTATTTTTAGCCTAATGACAAAAATGTCTGTGTTTGCACAGGAAACAAGAATGATTGATACAAGGGAGTGAAAATAAAATTCTTCATCTAATTTTCAGTGCTACATTAAAGACTAGACTCCTGTTGTGTCGGAGAAGCACTCAGTGACCCTTAGAATGACGATTTTTCCACCAGTCCCCCCCAGTCCCCCACTTTCCTCCTCTTGAAAGCTCCTACATACACATCAATTCCTTGTGCAAGTTGGAGCATTTTCAGAACTGCTCTTAGTTGTGCCAGTGAATAATGATGCTACGGAGAACAGCTGGCATAGCTGGAATAGCTTGTCCTTCCCCCAAGGCATTTCAAGTTGGCCCTGTGGGAATGGAGGCAGAAAGCAGTTAGATGTCATGCTGTTCCCCAGTGGAGTCTTTTGCTGTTGCTGTAAATTGCTTTAAGCTCTTATTGTTACAGTTGTGCAAAAGGTACTTATTTGGGGTTAAGGGCATGGATAAAAATGTAATCAACCTGGACCAAGTCATCAATACCCACTTTCCAAGGACCTCAGTAAGGCTTCCACACATATTAAGGTCACCTTCCAGGTATTAATGACAGCTCTAACTTGTAGATTATTTTTGCTCAAGATAAACTAACATTTGAAAACATGCTCTATTAGAAATGTGGGTAAAGTCCTGCCTACATTTACATCAACAGTAGTTTTGCTATAAACATAGTGCCAGCAAAGCTAGTGTTTCATTGAGCACAATAGAAATAAAATATCTCATTTCTTTGTTTGAAATTGGCACTATGCTTCAGTTCTGAATTTGAACATTCAGAGAATGTTCATTGCTATTAATTAAGTTCTTTATTAGTATTTTGGAAATGCCCTAAGGTTTCAGTCAGGAGCAGTGCCCAGTTCTGCTGTAAGTGAAATGAAATGAAGTGAAAAGGGCTGTTTCAAAAGAAATACTAGGATTTGTCCTTATATACCTGTTGTGGTTTTACCCAGCATGCAGTTAAACACTACAGAGCTGTTCATTCACTAGCCCCAGTGGGATGGGGAAGAGAATCAGAAAAAGGTGAAACTCATGGGTTGAGATAAAGACAGCTAAATGGGACCGAAAAGGAAGGGAAATAATAAAAATGATAAAAGAAGCAAAACAAGTAATGCATAATCCAGTTGTTCACCATGCCCTGACCAATGCCCAGCCAGTACCCAAGCACCGGCCCACCACCTCTCATTCAGTCCCATCTAGTTTTGTTGTTCACCATGATGCCATAAGGTATGGGATAACCCCGTGATCAGTTTGGGTCAGCTGTCCCTGCTGTGTCCCTTTCCAGCTCCTTGTGCACCCCCAGCCTATTTACTGGTGATTGAGTGAGAGGCAGAAAAGGCCTTGACTCTGTGCAAGCACTGCTCAGCAACATCTAAAACACCCCAGTGTTAGCAACATTATTCTCATCCTAAATCCAAAACACAGAATTGTACCAGCTATTAAGAGGATAATCATCTCTGTCCCAGCCAAAACCAGGACAACTCTCAATCTCCATAAGATTAAAAAACAGAGAGCAGAGAGCTCATCATTTTGGCTGTATTTCCAGTCAAGAAACTGAGACATCCAGGTTCGTATAAACAGAACTACGGGTTGGGGATTTCTTAACTCCTTTAATGTCCTCCATAAGCTGATGGTTGCTTGATTTAAAGCATGACATGGAAATTTCAATTAAGCTAGTATTTGGGGAATTTCTGTTGTTGCTATCTTGACGATTTTTTTAAAAAGCAAAATAGTATGACTTCTTAATTCATTACAGCTATGATTCTGTTTCTTGTGCATCTTCGTTCTCTTTCGAAGGGGAGTGCAATTCACCCTCAGCCAAAAACCTCCATTTGCTTTACAAGAGCCACTTTATTGTGGGAGTGCTGATGTTGAGGGAGGAAATATTTCTCTCAGCCTGAAATATTGGAACTTTGGGTGTGCAAAAGAGACAGGCATAGATCCATGCTGTAGCTGGCAGAAGCACAGACAAGACACAAAGAGGCTGGAAGTTGGGGAAAGGCATCTCAGAATCTTTCTCTTTAGCTGGTAAAGCAGTTTTACAGTGACAACACACAGCCTTGTCCATTCAACAGCTGAAATAGCTTACACAGAAATTTACATTAACGCTTACAGAAAAGAGGGGAACAGTCTTAGCAAGGCAACCCCATTCTGCTTTTTTGCCCTGCAGTTCCAGGGCTTCACAGAAGGCAGGTATAAATGTCTTCCAATATGCTGGGACAGACTTTCAAAAGAAGACATGCTAACTTTTCCAAAACTTCCAGAAGAGCTTGGAGAGGAAGGAGACAAAATTATGAACAATTTGCTCTTAAACACAGTGTTTGGGCTGGCTAAAGTCCTCAAGCCACTTCATTCTAACAAACAGTGAGAAGGAGAGATTTTAAGCCTTTCTTCAAAGCTCATGAAGTGATGGAGAACAAGCTTTTTCTTTTTGTCTGGTGACTTTCAACATCTGGAGAGAAACTGGCCAGCACTCCCATCTTGATCCCACTTTGACTCAGAGGGATGGGATCATCCAACAACAGGAATCTTTTGCGTGCTTTTGAGAAATCACATTGAACGAATGAAGCTAGAAGAGTACAGCAGTTCTGTGCACTCTTTTCTTTAACAACTGAATGACTCTTCGTGGTTAGCTTATAAATCTTAAACCCCTCACTTAATTCAAAAAGATTGAAAAATACAGGGGCACTATGAAAAGGTAGATATATAAGTACTTCATACACTACATTATTTATCATTAAAGTTTATTAACTAGAGCCATGTGAAAAGCATGTTGTGGAGCTAAAGACAAGACTGACCTGAAAATTATGCAGGTACGTTATTTCAGCCGAGAACCTGAAACTAGGCAAACAAAGAAGGAATTCTGGAAAACATGCAAAGAGTGAAAGTAATTTAAAACCAGTATACTGTGCTTATAAGCTTTGTTTAGTTGTAAAAGAGAAAAAAGGGAGAGGAGACGAGAACACAAGGAAAAGGAAATAAGATCAGATAATTTGCTTCCTAATAGTAATACTTTTGTGTTTGTCCTAAAAAGGATATTCAAGCTTAACTTCCAAGTTATGTCATGTGACTGCAAGCAATCAGGGATGCTTCAGGACAACTGAGTCATCATATCATGGGCTGGGAAAGAAAGCAAGTCAGAATGGCCTTCTGGGGACAATATCACAGATCCCAGCAACACTACACCCTGAAAAGGGTATATGGAACCTCCATTTTTTTTTCTCCTCTGTTAAACAACTTCAGAGATACTTTTTCTCTGTTTCTCTGAGCAATATGATGTCTGCCTTACAGCTAGTCCTCAGTTATCTGAACATTTTGTTAGGTAGCCTCTAAAGTCAGTAAAACTTTCCAGCACACTCATTGAGATTTTCACTGTGTTAAGACAGTACATTTTGTCCTTAAGTAAGATAAGATACCTCATGTTTCCCTGATTTAAACCCAGAACAAATACGGGTCAAAGATAGAAGTCAATGCCAAAAAATCAAAAGTTCAAATTTCAGAGACAGAGTAAAATCCTATCTTGAATGAGACCTATGTGTTGAATTTCTATAGCTAACATGGAGGTCTTGTTTTACCAGTGCTATAATACAGTGCCTATACACATGCTCATGCCAACATCATCTCCTGGAATGCAACTGGTTTATATTTGCTTTTCTCCTAGGCCCAGGGAACAGTGCGGAAATGTCATAGTTTCAGCTGCAGCAACAATGTATGAAGAGGAAACACTATAAAGAGGAACAAAGAGGTGGGTGATGAAAGATGAGGTGCTCGGGCAGAGCTGCAAAGAGCCCTGAAAATGCATCTGCAGAGTAGATGTAAGAAGCCACATGATAAGATAAGGTGAACAGTGTGGGGTAAAGAAGTAACAGTTATTAAAGAAGCTGAGATAAAAAGAGGATAATTTAGAAAATTAATTAAATATCCTAGGGGATAAACTGGAGGAGGGGGAAGAAAAGAAACCCATAAACCCGAAGAGGCAAAAAAAAAAAAAAAAAAAAAGAGGTGGAGGTAAATAGCAGCTGTGGAAAGGGTTGGGAGTACTGATGATTACTAGGCAAGCTTTTTTAATTTTGTGCCAGGCTCTGTAAATCTTCCCTTTTACCCCGAACCCAGAGGTGTGGAAACGAGTATAAATACAGAAGTTTGGATACTTTTCCAGATCTTACTTAAATCATATAAACCTCCTTGTATGTAGTATAACTTAGCCAGAAATAGCTTAAGAACTCATTTTTTTCTGATGCTGCTTAGCACAGCTGGATGGATTATTCACCCTCAGTAATACTCACAGCAAATACAACCTTTTTTCTGTTTGAGAATCATTTCTGAATAGGCTTTAAGTCTGATCTCCAAAATGTGAAATGCCTCTTGATCCCATTGATTCCTCTGAGTGGTTTGCTTTGTTTTTTTTTAATGTACCTACTGTCTTAAATTAGCATTTGCACAATTTAGGTGAGTAGCTCCTAACCTTTGTCAGCATCATTAAAGGTGGTCTATATTTGACTACAATTAGAACATGAGGAAATATGTAGGTGAATAGTCTCAGTCCTTCAGATTTTCTTTCACAGGCTGTGCTGTAAATGTTACTTGGGTGTAACTGATACCTGCCTGAGTCTGCAGAAAGCCTGAGGCTGTAGAGGTGTGATGGCACCCTGCTTCAAGAGGACTTAACTAATTTCGTTTAATGCATCAACATTAAGTTTCTTTCTACACTGTTCAAAGCATGTTTTAAAAGGAGGGGAAGCATCTGAACACCCAGACCCATACAGACTTCTCTGAGCCTCTGTTCTCTTTGGTATGCTTTTAATAACAGCATGGGAGGGGTGAAGAGTGCAATTGTTCTTATTTTCCTAAAGAGAGGGTTCAACTTTCAAAGGTTTGGGAAACGCCAACATGGGGGTTCAGATCCTGCACAGTTTAAGTATTCACTGCCTCCTAGCTGGAGCATGTTATTGGTTAGCTAAGTCACGGGATATTCTTCCAGCTCACTAATTGGGTTAGTGTATCCTTTTAAACAGCGGAATAATGAACGTTCTTGTTTGTAAAGGAGTAGCCTCGTTCGCATGCAAATACGGGTATTCACACAAATCAGCCATTCCTCAAACCTCCTCAGGAACAAAAAACTTTCTGTCTGAAACCGCAGGAGCAGCAGATAACAAGGGGCCTTGATATGGAGAGATCAAACAGCCATTTCAAATTCCTGTGAATGTTCATGAATACTGTTGTTCAATATTCATCCAGATCTGGCTTTTTCTGCATTATGGAAAAGAAAACAAAAAGTTAAAATAGGATGTAAAGGAATGAGGAATATGAAATGGTAATGTTTTCAGAACCATTTCACATATTCTGGTGTAGCTGCATTCAGGTTGTTGCCTTATTTTTGAATATTTGAAAGACAAATTATTATTTAAAAAATCATGTAAAAACACTTTTTGGGACTCATTGTTTGTTCAAAATGGACACAGCTCAAGCCCATAGAACAGATCCAATAAACATGAGGTAATCCATAATTTCAGATGCCTGAAATTTCAAGATATACAGTATCCAAGCAGATGAGAAATAAGACTTGCCATCTGATGTTTTACCAGAAATTCTTCGCCAATTCTCCAAGACGACTCAAAGGATGAGTTATGTCCTCATCTGGCCATAAAAATAGCTGTTTAGCCATAAAGTATTATACAAAAGTAAGTGAAAAGAAAAGAGCCTTGCAAAGAGTGACAGCTCCAAGGGTAACTTGGCACCCTTTCCTCACTCTGTTTTTATAGCTGTAGGAATTCCTTATTACTTTTTCTCAAGCTGTCATCAGAGCAACAGAACCCGCTGTTATTTGGGTTTCTCTTCTCTTCAGATGGAAAGAAAGGGATGTAATAAAGGCAGGTCATGAGCAATAGGTTGTAATCTATCCACAAAATGGCCCCACCTTGCTATTTGTTCCCTTGTATTGTGTTTGAACAGACTCCCAGTAAATATGTCTGCTTCACATTGATCATCACTGATAGTAGCATCCCTAATGGTGGCTCCATCTTGACAGAAAAATGGTAAGTACCATTGTGCTCCAATGTTTTTGTCTCTTTCTATAGCCACTGCAAAACAAAGCTGTTAATTTATCTGATGAAAGACATGATGGTGAATGTTATGTAAAACCCAGATGTTTCCCCACTGATTTCTTAAATAGGAGCACATAATTGTGATGATTGGAAGGCCATTAATCCAAACTACTTGGAAGCAAAAGAGAGGACCTTAGCTTACACTTTCGCTGTGACAAGCTTCTATGCCTAAGATGTCTGTCGTTCTGCTCACTGTTTTACAAACCTAACCAGTCAAATAATTCCCCCAGTTCTTCTCCATCTGTTTTCTCACAACAGTGTTAACGTTCACTTAAATAAGCATAGCAGCATTAACCTTTTGAACTCTTTGTCTCTCAACTCTGCTCAGATCAGATTTGTGGTCTAGAAAGTTGACTCTTTCCTCAAGTTTGACAGATTTTCTTATTATCCCCTGCTGACCTGTAGAGAATTGCACTGGCTCAATTCCTGAGGCACCTACAAGTTTCAGATGGACTCAGCCTCTCTGTCTGATTACCTGTCATGAGAAGCGTCAGTGGTATGCTTCTTATTTCAGTTTATTCCTTTCCTTTCAACAAATATAATGAATTCTTTTGCACCCTTGTACTCTTTTTAGCAGGCCTTGCATATCACATTTTCATCCTCAATGCAAAGACTACTTCAGAAAATCTGTCTTCAAGAAAAGATTTTGACAATACACGTAAGAGCAAATGGATTAATATGTGCTTTATACAGATCTGATTTTACTGATTCTGCCTACAGTAAATTGTATATAAATCACATAAGCCATTGCCTATTTGATTCAATCTTCCTATTTGCATAAGTACTACAAGTACTGATATCTAAGGTTAGGTTTAGATAGAGCAAAATGTTGATGAAGATGGCTACTCTTCATGCATGAAAACTGTGGAAGGAATGATGACCTTTACCTAGAGTATAGCTGAAGATTCGGATAGTGCCATTCAACACACGGGCTGGTAAGTAGCTAAAAGCATAAGCACATTAAAAACTAGTTTGGATTAAAAAAATTACTTGCACTGGTGAATCTCTAGTAACACTCCAGGTTTGTACTTTTAACCCCTGATGCAAATATGACTTAAGCGAGCCACTTTTCACTGCCATAGGTTGATTTCTCCTCTTTCACTGGCAGCTGTGCTAATATGAATTACATCACACTAGCCATGTGAGCTACCACAAATCAGCTGGCCTCTAGTAAATTGGGGTGAACTTTAAACCAAGAAAGGGTGTTTTAGATAGGATTGCTGGTGCTGTTTGAATTATGCTCAGACAGAGCCAGAAGTATAAGCACTCAGAAAGCTATGGGCAAACAGTGTAGGTATGACCTTGGGAGAGTGTTTGAGGGAGGAATATAATTGGAGAGAAGGTTTAGAATATGGAGCAAGGAAGCTGCTATCTGCTCATTTCAACCCAGTTTGGAACGCACACCTCTGGTATACTTCTGTAAATTAACAGAAACAAGAATTTGTCTTTGTTGTCTGAGGACAACTGTCAAGGGCTAACACTAAAAAGAGAAATCCCAATAATGCAGTACCATGCATAATGTAGAAGAGGGGAAAAAAACATTAGGAATGTCACTCTTAATGCAATTACTCCATTGTAGCAATCTCTGTTTTCTCTGATGTCGGGCTTATGCTCTAGTTTCTCTGTAGCTCCCACAGCAAACTTCCCCCTGCCCCCTGGCTAGTCCTGATGAGAAAAAGCTGTGAGAATGACTGTACAGAGATAAGAAAGGCCAAAATTTCCGACAAGGTTGAGCTTGCTTAGGTGGTATCATCTGTAACTCAAGGATTTAGGGGTGAAACACAAATATAGACATGAATAAGATTAGTGTGGTGAGGTACCGGTCAGGAGTCCCAGCTGAGCACATCATGAGGGTCATCACTGAAGACAGTGACACTTCTCTGGTGCTTTGGGGCCTGGCGAACTCTGGTCCAGACAGTAGCAACTCTTTGGTTGACTCATTCTTCAGGGCGACGAGCACATAAGTGCTTAGCCTAACACTTAGTGATTCCTAGCTATCTTTTGTGTGTCTCATTCCGTGAGCAACTGCTTTAACTGCAATGAACTGCTTTGTTCTTGGCATAAATTATCCTTGTAGAAAATCTTTGCATTTGTCTAAGATGCCTGAACAAGCCAGCTAAAGAGCGACTACAAGAAAGACAAAGAACAGAAAAAGAGCAGTGTAATGACTTCACTGTTAGCCCAGTGTCCGCAGTGTTTCATGCAATAGGGCTGACACTGCAGGAGCACCTGCTGCAGCTTCAGTACTCACCAACACTGGTAGCTCATGTGGCCCAAGTGAGTGTGTTGGAGACCACAATGATTCAATACCACTTGCACAGACTGGGGGCACAAATGCCACAGTTTAGCCCCTCAAATGCAGACTACAATCCTCCCCTGTTATGCAGAGCTGCTATGATGTGAGTCAGAAAGTGATTCCTCAAGGAACAGTGAGACAGCTTGCAGGCTGCCATATGACTCTCTGTTGGAGCAACTGACAGGGAAAATCAGACACCAGTTAACTGAGGCACTGATCCAAAGCCCCTTTAAACACCTCGGTGACTCTCCTGGAAATAAGATGTAGGAGCTTTTCAGAAGATTACCCTTAATCTGTCACAGCATGCAAAACAACTTAATACATTTATCATTTTTTTTCAGCTAGTGAATTCAAATCCCTCTGCAACAATTTTAGTAGCAAGTCAAACTTCTCCTACATAGCAAATGTTTGTCCTAATTTGCAAAAGGTGAGTCCTTTTGTTACTGACTTGTCCTGCAAACAGCAGTCCTTCTGTCAGTGGGAGTTTTGCCACTGAATCCAACAGCAGCAGCTCTGAGGGACCACTGGTCTCTGTGTCTCTTTGCAGTCTTGGTTTATACGACCATGTTTGATCTAGTCACCTCTCAAGCACCGGCTAAGTCACCCTCAAGCACCAGTTCAGGTCAACAGACACAAGCTTGCTTCTTAACCTGGACCCAATGCACCGTGGATTTCTTTTAACCACTTAGCATCTTTTCATCTCATGTTACGTTGAATGATGGTTTTCCCAGAAAAGTAAATGAACTGTCTTTTTTGCTTTTTGTGATGATTTTCCGTTTGTGCTTTAAACAGCAAATCAGCCCTGTCAGGCTTGTAAAAATACTTGACAAATGGTGCAAGGGAAATCTATTTTGTCTTTCATTTTGTATCCTGTTTCCCAGAAAGTATCAATATTTGCTTTTCAGCCATACTGTTTGGGTATTAAGGTATTTCCTTCACCATCCTCAAAAGCTGATTATTCTAATACAGCTCAGGAAAAGTCTAGTATTTGACTTCTTTCAAGTCAGAAATACACAGTTTTATTTTTAAAAATTCTGTTAGATCATTCGGCATTAGATATATTCAAACTAAAGTCACCTTAATACTAAAAATCAAATTGTCAGATATTAAGTGCTCTGGCTAGTAACTATTAAAGAGCAGTAGTTGCTTTGGAGCGGAGGATCATTTCTCAGTGGCCAGGTATAATTTTGAAGTGCTTATTATCCATCTGAGCATGGAATTTTTAAATATCTTGTTCTATTATATCCATTCTATTGCATGCATTCTTTTAGCAATTTCCTTTTAAAATTAGATTTGTGCTAGGTTTCTCTCCCTTAAAGCAGTGAACCAGAGAACTGCAGTAATCTCTATTGCCTCTCACACCATGTTTAACCTTATACAAGTATTAGATATAGATTAACATCTTGTTTTGAAGAAGCTTTTGCTTTCTAGAATTTGACAGTTTCATTTTAGCAAAATTAAATCAATATACCCTTCATGCTTTCCAAAAAAAAAGGAGGATGTTTTTAGTCTTCTCCCTCACAGGCATCATTCTAAAGCTTTTCCAGTGTGACTGGGCTAATGACACTATAGTGATCACTGTTTTTACAGTATAATGAAATCTCATTGAACAAAATGCCTTTTTTTCAGTCACACGAATCATTATTTGCAACATGCTAAAATGTGATAGTATGAAACCTTTTCCAGTCTAATTCTGCGGATTTAAAAATTTAATTTTGAGTTCAAAAACACAATCTCCAGGAGAGAGGGTATTCTATTCTGGAAAATTTGTATAAGCCAGAAGGCACACCACTTAGTCCCCCACCAAAAGGAGGAAGTGGGGATGACACACAAAGAGAATGTGATTTCTCCAGGCACTTCCCTGGGCTCCCTGGTGGCTGCCACACAGTGGTGGTGGCTAAACTGGGCAGATGTGCTGCTCTCCAGCACAGCATCCTGCCATTGAGTCATGGTAATTAAACCAAGCTCTTATTTTCAGGCCCACTGTAAGTGCACGTAAGGTGAACTCTGAAAATGCCGATGAGGATATGCTGACACCAGTTAGAGAAGGAATTGTTTGGTGGGCCAGCTGAGACAAGGAAAATGGGGGCTCAGTGGCACTGGAGGAGGGGGGCAACTCCCCTGGGCAGGGACTGGGGCCAAGAGGACACCACAGCTGCACCTCTGGCTGCAGCCCTCTCCTCTGCTTGGCTCAGCTTCTCTCACTTCTTGGCAGCCACTGCTGCCCCATAAGTAAGTTTTCTGTGCTACAGTGCAAGCAGGAAGGGAGGAGGGCACTGGGGAGAGAGGAGTGTCATGGCAGGACCACCCAGGTACTTTTCCAGGTGAGGAATGAGGGGGAGAAGAATCTATTTGCCCCGGGACCCAAAACAGCTCTTGGTGTGGGTTCTAATAACACTGCTGGAACAACTAAACCTGCAAAACATTTGTAAACACAAAGGTTTATTTTTCTTTTTATATTTTTTCTTTTTACTTACCTTGTCTTTCTTTCCTTCATTTTTTCCTTCATCCTTTCTTTTCTTCATTTTTTCCTTCTTCCTTTCTTTCCTTCCTCTTTTGCCTTCTTCCTCATCTCTTTATTTTTTCCTTCTTTCTCTTTTTTCTTTTGTTTCCTTTTTCTTGCCTTCTCACTGTCTTTCTCTTTCTTGCTTTTTCTCTATTTTTCTGTTTCTCTTTCACACACACACACAAACATACACACAAACACAGGCCACTTCTCCAGAAAACACTGCTCTATACTTTGATGGCAAAAAACACCAAGGACTCTCAGTAGCATCAAAAACGGTGCTATTGCTCCACCAGTTTAATTCAGAGATGTTCTCTATAGATAAACTGCTATTTTTAAAGCATGGTTACATAAATAGTTCATTGTAAAACAATCTAGAGTATGAGTTTATAATATCAGTTTTGGGGCAGGAATTGTCTTTAAACAGTCCCTCTAAACATTCATAGGCCATGATAAATAAAAGTTGCTGCTGATGATTGCAGTATAAACACCTTTCCTTTTGCTTAGGGGAAGCATGCATGAGGAGGCAGTTTCTTCAAAGTAACTTGATGTAAATTCAAATCCTTGATTATCTCACAGAAATCCTCATGAAGTAAAATACATAGTACTCAACTACTAGCAGATCATGGAGGCAACATTACCCTTCTTTTCTGATAAGTTTAAAAGATGTTATTTTCATGGTCTTCAATCATTGTGGTAGTTCAGTCTAGTCACTAACTTTGGACATCATTACAAAATATTTACAACAGCATAAATTATT
The DNA here is from genome assembly GCA_013397175.1 of Platysteira castanea. Taxonomy (NCBI): domain Eukaryota; kingdom Metazoa; phylum Chordata; class Aves; order Passeriformes; genus Platysteira; species Platysteira castanea. The sequence continues at coordinate 711,622 of VYXC01012873.1, forward strand.
GCAGAAACAGATAAAAAAGGAGAAGTTAAAAACCCCCATAATTTAAATAAAAATCTTCAGAGATTTTACTGTCTATTGGGTAGAAATTCCCCATTTCAGTTTTTTTTTACTAGCAAAATATTTGGCCAAAATATTTCATAAAGTTAAAAAAAAAAAAATAAACCCTTTATTGGGGGGAGGTATTAAAAAACACACCAAAATTACATACTTTGAAATATTTATAATGAAATTATGAAAAAATCAGAAGGTTAATTTTTACTATAGTAATGTAGCTTCCTCAGAGGTGTAACTTGCTCTCAAAGTTAAATAAAGGGGTTTTCTTGACTGAAGAACAAAGCACCAGCAAAAGGAGTTCATAATAATGTTCAAATCCAACAATAAGAATGAATCAATCTAGAATTGCAAATAGCACACTGCTCTGCATCACTTCTGAAGCAGCAGACATATTTGAATCTTCTTCAGTTTAAAGGGCTGGAGCAAAAGGTACTTTGAGGTCCTTTCCATCACTGCTTTTTCATGGTGCTGTGATCAGAAACATCCATAAAAGCACTGCTCCATGTGACAGTGTATTGTCTTCTTTCTTGGAAGACAAATAATGCAATCCTAGTGCCAAGTAATACAATATCTTGGTACCGTCTCATGCTGTCTCTTTTTTCATTTATTGAGCTGGAAGAGACTTTGTTAGTACATCCTGCAGTAGCAGGGCAAGACCTACACAATGGGTGTATATTGTCCTAAACCCTATATAGCAGAGTCCACAGTCCCTCTAGGAAGCCCATTCCAGCCTCTTTTGGTTCTTATAGCCATTCTATTTCCTCAGAAATTGTGAAGGAATATATTTCACATTTTTCCATCATTGGGTGATTTTAAACAATTAATCACCACCATCTTTGTAGCATCTTTTACATGTTAGAAGATAATGTAAGCATGTCCCTCTTTAGTCTTTCCTATTTTAGACTAAGCGAACTCCATTCCCATCATCACAGGACAGCTATCTAACCTCTTTTTCTACTTGATACTGTTTTATAGATCCTTGACACTTTTTCTTTAAGTGTGACAGCTGCCTAGGAAGATGAAACTTAGGCTGATGAAACTTAAATATTAAGGGGGATTAAATAATTACCTGCCCTTTCATGGGCACAATACTCCCATCAGTATATTTCTGAACAGAATTCCTTTTTTCTTTTGCTGTAATTGCACAATGGATGCTGCAAAATTTTGTATTTGATGAGTGCTTGCTGTAGGATATTGCAGCGTCCCACTGTCACCACTCTTCAAAGAGCAGTGTGGCACAGACAGTGTCTATTTATGGAACCAGGACTCCTGCTATATAGAAGCTTGTGTGCATGTGGGTCCCATCTTAATGTGGATTTGCCAGTGTCATGCATGTATACCAGAATCCATGGAATTTCTCCTGACTGCATAATATTGATATAAATGTTATTAAGTCTTATTAAGGTACTATATATATGATACAAGGTAGCCTTCTGCCTTCTTTTTTGTATATTACTCGCCAGCTATTTAGTTCCTTTTTCAGATTTGTTTTCTTTTTATTTCATTTTTTCCCCTCTTCCTAGGCATAACACTTTATGTTTATTTATATTTGCTTTAGTTTTCAAATTGCTTTTCACAGTTTATCATGACCATCTTGAACACTACTACTGTCCTCCAAAGAGTTTGCACATTTTTCAGTTTATAACACTACTAAATTTCCTCTTAAATCCAAGTTCTTAATTAAACCATGAAGCTGAGCCAAGTCCTGGACAGACAAGTCACTATTGTTTACTTGGATAACAAGTATTATTTGCAGATAAGAAAGTAGACAAAAGTATGTCAGTTTGGGGCATTGAAGAAAAGGTAATGTTCATTGACCATAGATGTTTGGAAGAATTATATTTATGCCAATTTAAGAGTCAACAACCACCAAGCAAGTAAAAGCGTGAGGAAAGATGAAAACAACTACAAGAAATAGACCTTCAAACCTTGGTAAGAATCTAGAAAACCTGAACAGGAGGAAAATCTAGTGAAATCAAATAATAGCAAGAAATAACAGCAAGAAAGCAGCAAAGGGAATTAGAGAAAGACATCTTTAACTGCTGTGCCTCACATGTTTCAAGTTGTTTCTATGGTCACAGAATAAGAAGGTCAAATCAGATCAAATAAAGAGGGCAGAACTGAACAGCACAATTAGGCCATAGTGGAAAAGTAATTACTTTTCCATCCAGTGGAGATTGCATGTTATTTCTTGGAACTTTATATTATTATCTAAATAATAGACACTAGCCATAGAAGCAACTGACAATGAATTGGGAAAAACCAGCTAAAAAGCCACTTGGCTAAATATTATAACATTATAATTTATATTAAAACTTGGATGAACTTGAAAGTTGGACACTGGTGAATCTTACCATATTTATGTTAACTGACCAAGAAACTGCAAAAATAAAGAATGCAACACAGTACTAAAACAGGGTAGTATTGGAAAAAAAATTAAGTTACCAAGACAGGTAAAGTAGCATTCCCTGTGCTTTATGCTCTTAGCATTCTAATCTTTTGACATAATAATTATGATTATGGTATATATCCTCTACTATTGATGGTGTGGGAACACTAGATGACACTAACTCTTTATGGAGTCTTATTTTTACTTCACGACTCTTCTTCCCAGCCATACATTTTTCTCCAGTTTCTTCATAGGACATGACATGTAAATAACAATGATGCAAGGCATGTGGACTTCACATGGATTTGTCAGTCGTATATCTCTTTAGAGTGGTTCTCTAAATAAGACAACTATTTTGCAGCACTGAAACAAATCCTTGGTAAACTAAATGACACAGCACTCTGGGAGTTTGTGGACCTTCTTAAGCTATCCTGCATGAAGATATAACTCATTGTTTGAAAAAGTGTACTGGTTTTGGCTGAGGTAGAATTAATTTTCTCCAGAGTAACTGGTATGGGGCTGTGTTTTAGAGTTGTGCTGAAAACAGTGTTGATTATATGTAGATGCCTTGTGCTATTGCTGAGCAGCACTTGCTCAGTGTCAAGGCCTTTTCTGCCTCTCACCCTCCTCACCCACGAGCAGGCTAAGAATGCACAAGGAGCTGAGAGGGGACAGAGCCGGGACAGCTGACCCCAAGGGAGCAGAGGGATCTTTCATACCCTGTCATGCTCAGCACGTAAAGCTGGGGGGAGAAGGAGGAAGCGGGGGATGTTGACTGTGTTTGTCAAGTCACTGCTACATGGGTGGAGCCCAACTTTCCCGGAGATGGCTGAACACCTGCTTGCCCATGGGAAGCAGTGAATTAATTCCTTGTTTTGCTTTGTGTGCATGCACGGCTTTCCTTATTAAACTGCCTTTATCTCAATCCATGAGTTTTCTCACTTTTACTCTTTCAGTTCTCACCCCCATCCCACCATGGGCAGTGAGTGAGCAGCTGAGTGGGGCTGAAGCTGCCAGCTAGGGTTATACCATGACAAAAGGTACACCTGTCATTATGGATTCTTTTGGATATGTTATCCTTGGTAACGTATCTTCATTCAGCATGGCAAGAATTTTCAAGCACCTGAAAATCAGTATCACCACGCCACTAGTGATGGAAATAAAGTCCAAAGTAGTGGGAGCCAGCCTTCCCAATGAACAACTGTTTTTCTTCAGAAGCCCACATTACTTTGTGTTATTTACAGCACAAGAATGGCTACCAAATTCAAAGAAAGTTTATCAAATCATTCTGACACCAGAGAGAAATCATGCTGTGGTTATATTACATGTGTTACTGTCACCCCAAACCAGCCTTGTACCTGCACTGCACTATCACTCAAAAAAATCACTTCTAAACAAAAGCAATTCCTTCAGCTCCATCTGCCAGCCCTGGAATCAAGAGGGTTAAAGAAGCTATAATCTGTTTCTACCAAGTGAATAGAAAATTAGGATCTTTCACTTTCTTTCTCCCTCATGCATCCCTAAGAAAAAAATTATTTCACTGGAAATTATGATTTCATCAGCTGAACTGAAAATCAAGAAATAGACCACTTTAAATATTCACACCACCTTGATTAAAGCAGGTGTCTCCAAGCCCTATTATTGCAAAGTGATTGTCAGAATTTCCATTGTAAATCTCTTCTCTCCTTTTCACTGGTTTTATACTTATGCCTTGGCTACAAGAGCACATTCCAAGCTGGAATTTAGGCTGGCTGATTATTATAAAGAAGAGAATTTTCCTTTACAAATTATATTAAAAGAATTATAGGATTAATAAAATATTGACTTTTCATTATGGGGGAAAGTCAGGGTTTGTTTTTTTGTATTACACATATTGGTCCAAAACAGTAACCACAATCTGGTAGAGAAAGCAGAGCTGAAAAATTGACACATATCCCCAGATGGCAAAGGAATTCTCTGAGCTGGCAACCCATTATCCCACTTTAATCTGCTTCATTCCTTTCAACTTCTGGAATGGAACAAACAGCATGGGACAGGAAGGGATGTAGTTATTCTGATTACAGAAATCAGAGGCCTCACTATCATATCATTCCTAGTCTTTTATCATGTTTGTTCTCCTAGTAGCCTGTGAAGTACAGAAATGCTTTTGTTCATATCATAGACAAGAAACAAACATAAGAGATTTTCACCTAATAAACTGAAGGTTAAACATCGAGACAGCACCCACTTCTTGTGTTCAGTGTTTAGGTTATGTTCCAGCTAATAAAATCAATTGTCCCAAGACACATACACAGAGACATATCTAGGCACTGAAAATCAACTGTAAATGCTATTAAGTGAGTACCAGCATCACAGCAGCCACACGGTGACACGTTTTTGGCCTGTGCCTGGGCATGGCTCAGGAGTTAGCACTGGCCAGAGACAATTCCTAGTGGGAGAGAAAGGAGAGTTTAATAGTGCTGGCATTAGCTGTTCCCTGTCAGCTGGCCAGAGAACAGTCCTAGACATGTTTAATTTACTACTGCAGAAGAAGCCAAAATGGTCAGCACCAGCTAGTACAGCACATGGGAACCATGGCTTTGTGCTCTGAATTACATCTGTGTTAGCAGCGCCCTTTCTCAGTTTTATATATAAGAACCCCCTCTCAACACATCATATTCCTCAGCATTTCACTGTGGCGGAGAGTGTGGTCTTTACTCCTCTTTCCATCTGTGTTAAGGCTCTATTGATCCCACTGATTACCAGTGTAGCAGCAATTTTTAGGGAAACTGTGATAAGTGAAAATTCATGTGTATTGATATACGGGAGGAGGAATGTAACTGCTCAAAGGAATTGGCAAATAAGACCCAGACTGCTTATTCTGTGCGCTCTCTGTAACAACCTTTCATAAGTATTTTATTCTTTTTTAGTAAAGATTCAGTGTTACAGGTCCATAAAATGAAAACATGTGTTCTCTTTAATATGCATTCAGAGTGAAAATCGCTTCACTCACATAAAATCTGATAATTGGACGTTATATAGGGAAAGTCTGAAAAAAGAAATGAAGTATCCTGTGAAGTGGCACTAAAGATGTTTCTCAATCCTAACACCAGCCACAAAAATGTCTAAGCCATCATCCCCCGCTGGCTTGAGTAAGCACTACGTTTTCTTTACATCTGCATGTAAAAACTTTTAGGACACAAACCTACATCTGACTGAAATAAGAAAATAAAAATAAAGTAGTGTAAGAGTCTATTATTAATAAAATCCACTGTTCATTTTTTTAGTTTGAAAATTATTTTTAAATAGTGCTTTTAATTATTAAGCCCACATGTGATTAAATGGCATTGGTGACATTGATTTAAATATAGTTTGCCGTTCAACACTTTTTAAAGATCTGCTTTCAGAGAGGAGGGAGATGAACTTCTGCTTCCTAAAATACTAGATGCACACAGAAGACCTCCTTTCCTCCCACAGATCTCCACAAGAGCTGGATTATTTTACACTGGTCACAATGGCATGCATCAGAAAGGGACTTTTCTGTTTTATTCTGAATTCTGTGTACACTTAGTTATACACATTTCATTTAAGCTTTAGCATCCCAACCTACAGACCAGTCAATACTGATGGGAGGCTTTTATCATTCTAAAGAGGTTGAGCCTAACACTGGCTCAAAGACAGCTTTCAAAAGGAACAGAATGAAAGTGATGTCAAATTCAAGCTCGCAACTGGCTCCAGAAGACTGCTGGTTTTTTTTTTCTTCTGCCTTTTAAGGTATAAACCAAGTAGTATTAATGTGCCTTAATGTTTAAAATACGAATCTGTTTCAAACTACAGGTTGTATGGGGCTGCAATTTCTATAATGTCATTGAATTCTTTTTATGATACCACTGTGGAAATATTGATGCAGCAATAACTCTCAGTAGGATTACATTCTGGCGAAAAGCAAAGCAAAATGCCTGAAGTGATCCCACTGTGTGTTAATCACATGGTTAATTTGTTAAATTTGCATTTCATTTGTTTCGGTAGCTTGGCAGAGATTTTATTGATAAGAAATTTTCTTATTGTTTTGTTTTGGGTTTATGTGTTGATTTTTTTTCTCCTTTGTCTTCCAAGAGATTCTGCAGTGATCAATCTATTTTCTGTTCATAACTGTCATAATTACTGACTGGGAGTGTAGCTGAGTAAGAAGAGTTAATGATAGGGCATAGTCTTTTGTGTAGTCTCTTGTGTAATTGTTGCTTTTCTGAGTTGGTAGGTTGCATGCAATTTTCTTTGGTTTTGATCTTATTTTCTTGTGAAATTGCTTTAAGATAAGCCTTTCAATGTTGGGGGGGTTTTTTTGGGTGGGGGGGTTAAGTCTTTCTTCTTTGTTTGATTAATGTTCATCCTCTTGATTTCCTTATGTTCCTTTATAGCAAATGATTGGGGTGAGAATTCTAATATGGGGCCAGGTAGAGAATCCAGCTCTCCTGCTCCCCCCAGCTGTTGAAGAAAAATTGCAGTAGTAATTCAACGGCATCAACTCTGAAACATGCCTGGCACTTCTCTGGCCAGACACCTCACTGAATTAAAACCCAGCTCGTTTGAAAGAGAAAAATATTTGCAGAAAGGACAAAAAATCCTGGGTAGCAACAGCTTCAACCCCATGGCTAACGCAGAATAATACATCACTCCATAGGAGAATCTAAAGTTACACTCAAACATTTCTTACACAGCTTGCAGCTCACTGGAGCTGCGCATGAGCATATCCTTGGCTGGTTCACAGTCCATCTAAAATGCAGGGTGTTGCAAATCCCTTAGAGTAACAGAAGAGAGGAACTGATGCATGAAATAGCATTGACACTAACTGATTAGGTTTCATAGAAAGTATCATTAAATGTCCTACAAAACTGAAAGTTCTTGCTTAAGCATATGGAATTCCCAAGGAAATATGTATTGCTTATTACCCTTCACCTGACCTAAAGGATCCATACTGCATTTTGTTTTGCCTTAAAACTGCAACTGCTTTTCAGAGACAACTCCAAAAGACTGCACTGTATAATGAATTATCCCTCAGGTATGGAGTTTTGATTGGAGTAAGATCTTGGGACAAGCATTTATCAGAGCAGGAAAGGAAAAATAAGTTGCAACAACAGACCAGCGTCACTGAGTCTCACAGAGACTTCTGGTTTCTCTCTCTTTTTTTCCCTCTGCAGGAGCAGTGACATACCCATGAACCTTTTTCCAGACAAACTGAGAGATGACAGTTGCCTCCCTGTTTCATGTTGACTACAGGAATCTTCTTTGGATAAATACAGGGTTTCATCTTTCACTTGTTCCAGACTTCTCTTGCTATTACTTTCACTACTTCAGTCACTGATATTCCTTCTGACACTGACTAATGGATCAGCAAGCTCAGTTTCCATAAGCACAACTGTATTCCCAAGCAAAAATCTGTTGCACTAAGGAAACCTGGAGATAATCTCATCACTTATGATTGTGTCTGGAAAGGTGGAAAATGCCAAACTCAAGTCAATATTCAATGCCTTGGCATCTCTCCTGCAAGGGTATTGAAAATGAGGAAAATTATTTCCTTTAGAGAAAAGAGGAAGAAAAGAGGTCCATCTATGTGTCTATGGCATTCCTTTATCCACAGGTATGATACATGCCTGCAGGAGATACTAGATGCTAAGAGAAATCCATTAAGACCTTTCAGCAATTGGAAACAAGATTTAGGTGCATAGCAAACATGTGCCAGAGCCCCTTGGGAGGGGGTAGTGGAAGAATAAAGCTGTCTTCGGGGTTCAGCAGTAACTGGGGTTCAGTCTAGCTTTTAGCATCAAAGCTAACCGGTATCAATGCAGCTTTCAAAATCAGATGCCACATTTTGCTGCAATACAGATACAGTGATTGTAGTTGTCCTGGATTACAACGTATTCTATTACCATCCTCATGAGCTGTTGAAACCAGGTGTAACAATATTCCCTGCCCCCTCCGTCTGGACTATCTCCTGTTAATGGTCCCAACAATGCCTTGCCATGACTCACAGATAACTGGCTCCTGGACTATCTCCTGTTAATGGCCCATCAAGGCATTGCCTCACGGCTCACCATCCCATTGTGAGATGCTCCGCCCAGGGGGAAGGAGCCAAGCATTCCCACCTGGATATAGGCTGGGGTTTGGAACGGCACAAGCAACCTTACCTGCTGGGTTGCCAGAGGACAAGAACTACACAACCACCACTGGACTTTCCGAGAAGGACCAGACCTTTTCTACAAGATCACCATTTTCAACAGAACCACTCCAAAGAGAACTGCAGCTGTCACCCGACCGGACTGCTACCACCACCCTGCCCAGCAGGGTGTCAGGTTGTACCCTGACTCTGTCAGCTTAAACCAGTGTTTCTGTATTATTGCTCTGTTATATAAGTATATACTAATAAAAAAACTGTTACTCCTATTCCTCATACCTTTGTCTGAAAACCCCTCAATTTCAAATTTATAACAATTCGGAGGGAAGGGTGTTGCATTTTCCATTCCAAGAGGGGCTCCTGCCTTCCTTAGTAGACACCTGTCTTTCAAACCAAGACAGTAGTATCACTGGTGTGTAATCCGTTTCGTCCACATCCAGATTCAAACCAGGAATAAAGTCCTCTCTAACCTGGGTTGTGACATAAGTCCCTGTCCAAAGTCACAGAAATAAATTCTGAAGCTAAGATACCAAATTCAGAACTACAGTCTGGCTAGAACTTAAGCTGATGGAATAATTCAGACACAACTGATCTAATCAATCAAATGATTAAAGGAAGGTCAATCCAAACTTTGACAAAAAACACTATCTATCAGTTCAGACACAGAGTATTGTATAAAAGGGTTCAAAAAGGTTCAGTAGCCTTGATTTGTGAATGCAAAATATATTTAAAAAAAAAACTTAAAAAAAAAATTCCACATTTAGTTGTATTGCCCCCAAAGCAACAAAGCCTGATTAATTTAATATTTTGTTATTATCAGAATTACCCAAAAGAATAAAACAAGAGAAGAAACTCTTCGTCCATGTTCATAGAAAATATGATTAAGGAAGGATTTCCAAAATAAAGCATTAGAAAGATGTCACATTTTCGTCTACATTGGAAAATGTCCTACAATATCAATAGTAACTCTATTATTATGATCACTCTGTAATGAAGGATGTGCTAAACCAGCATATTGGGAGAAAAAGTGTCCAGTGCTTGTGAACTCATATGTGCTGGACATAGAAGAAAGTGCCCTAAAGAAAACTCCTAAAATGTAGTTAATTAACATATAAACCACAAATGTCGGAGTATCATAAATATTCAAGTAGTGATGGATAGTGGGATAAACCCTGAGTGCATGCCGTAAGTTTTTTATCTCTATAGCTATCTTGAGTTGGATATTTACAGTAAATTACAGCTGCACATGCTTTACTCCAGAGCCATATGTTTTATTATTCAACCAGATGTAAGCCATAAAACTGTTTTATCTATTTTGCGGTTCAGCGTAGTACTAATAAAATAAACTACAAATACCTGACTTATAGCTTTGCTGGCATTTTTGCACTCCAGTGAAGTGCCGTGCCAATGCCTCATGCAGTGAAAGTGATCTAAGAAAATCATATGTTCTTCCCATTTCTTATACCTTCATAAGGACCTTAAATATTTGAATGAACAGTGTTGAGCTATAACTTGTTCTTTTATTGTTTTTCATCACATGGGCTATCACCATCACTGATAATTCATTTTTGTTTCCTGCAGATTGGAAAGAACATTCTAAGGAGCCTGCACTCTTTCTTGGCATCTACACCACTGATTTTCCTTAAGCATTTCAGGGTAGCATCAAATTACTAAAATAATCATATATCCTAGGAGGGATATACTTAGTTATATATAAAAAATATGATGTTGCAATTAACAAGACATTCTTCCTTCTTTTTTTTTTTTTAATTTTTTTTTTATTTTTCATCTATCATATTAAACCTTGGACACAAGAATCAGAAAGTATGAACTTATCTTGCCACTATTTGGGATTAAGATTCCTTTAAGCACCTGTGAAAGCTGCCCTAAGTGCAAAGAAAAATGCTCTCCATTTATGTCAAGTGTGTTAAAAGACAAATTCAGCTTTCAGATAACCATTTTTGCCAAAAAGAAGCAGTCTCAGAAGTTTTAGAATCCTATTTTTGGTGTGGAATGTGACCATAAGCAACACAGTATATACTGGGGTTAGAAAAGACATAAAGAATATTGTGAAAAGATCGCAAAATGCAGCCAATTTTCTGAAAGTTTTTAGATACACTGCTGGTCTTGGACTAATATGCTGTCTCGAGGTTGTCATGGACATCTGTTAATAAGTCTCTCTAGCCCAACAACATTCATTTGACTCTCAAAATGCATAACCTTAGCAGACTAATGAGGAACTGAATGCTGAATGTTTATCAAAGGGGACTCTCTTCCATTCCATCCACCTCTTGCATACTTTCAAAGAATTAATCTATTTTAACAAGGGACTCTCTCCCTATTCTATGGCCCCAATTCAATCTCTAAAACAGGGGATTAAATCCAACATTCTGCAGGTCAAAATTAAAGTGGTCTTGGTTGTTGTTTTTCAAGCTACTCTGAGTGTTAATTGGGGTAAAATCTGCAGTTTCTGGATTACTATTCACATTTCTATTAACAGAGGAGGAAAACTTTGCCAGAAGTACCACAAGGACTAAGGAAAATTAAGTCTTTTAACCCTTTTTCAGCGTAGTGAGCAGGTATCACTTAGAGGAACACAGACAATTTAAAATGCTTTGATTTCTGTGCACAGAATAATAAAGCTGAAGAAAAAACAAAGGACTGTGTCATATTTATTCCTCAAAATCCTCCAGATTTCATTATGATTGATTAAAAATAATTGAGCAGATGTTACAGGCAGTAATGCTTTTAAACCCTTTGTGCTTAGATTTAAATCTGATATAATGCAGATAAAGAACGTGTGAAAAATTTTATATCATGGTCCTACAAGTACGTATAAAATGTAGGAGCTGTTTAGATACTTTCTTATGTCCAATGCTTTATCATTTTTATGTTGCTGCTGAAAGGATAAGGTCTCAAGTGTGAGTTCCTATGATAAACACATTTTCTTTTGGCTCATGAGTCATAGACAATGTAAAAAGACATTTTCCTCTCAAAAAGCCAATATTGTGAACATCTGGTTCATACCCTTCTTAACAAAATTTGTTCCACTGCTCAATTACATATAAACATCTGTCATTTATATCAAGCAGTTGACAAATGCTCTATCTTGAATTCAAAAAACTGTAGTGTTATATCGTTAAGTATCTTTTTTATACAAAATGAAAACTGTTTGTTTGTCTGAAGACTGAATTCTACTCAACAGAGACAACTTTTTCATCAAATGAGAAAATAGGCTAAATTCGTATCGACAGTCTTAAATTTTCTTTCTCCTGACAACTGTATGTAATTACTGTAAATCACTCTTCACATAAAAGACATTGACATGCTACTGGCTGACACTATGTGGATACTGTTTAGTGAGCGGCTTTATCTACCTAAAAGACTGAAAATTTTGAGAAGTTCCAGGTCCTCAGAGTTTTCCAGATATTCATTGTTTGTGAATTAATTTCTTTTTTAAAGGCAGTTTTCTGCTCTTTTTCAGCAATACAAGGTTGCTTTGTTCCTTTGCTTTGTTTGAAAGGGATGACCACAGCCACGAGCATGAGTCACACATTCTAGGAAACATTCTTCCTCTAGAGGTGTGGAATCGTTTCTGCTTCTCCTTTTTGGAATTTGGAGGCCCACGAAATCCAAACCTGGGGCAACTATCACTCATTTTTGAAGTGTCCCAGCGAGAGCATTACAAGCACAATGAGATCACTTGATTTTCCTTGAGGCCAGACGGCCGTTGTGTGGTCCCCCCAGCACTCTTGGAAAAAGCAACCTCTTCTACAAGGGTAGGAAAAACTCTCAGGAGGCTTCAGCCAGGATCACTACGAGATCCTGTCTCCTTGTGTATTTAAAGTTAGAACTGGGACCAAATGTGATTCATGACTCCAGGAAAAGAATCCAAAATCTAAGTGTGACCTCCAAAACCAGCTGGTTTGAGTAGAGTCCACTGTTAAGAGTAAGTCAAGATGTGTAAATGAGGTGTCTCCTTCTCTCCATTGACTGTACAGACTAAACAGAATGTCACCTGGCAACAATTAATAGAAAAATGGATTGCATTTCCTAAATGAGGTGCATAAAGTGGGCAGTCTGCACCTGGCTGTATGAGCTTTAAATTTGCCATCTTTATTCACAATGTATGAAGTATTTTTCATAGCTTTGCAGGACAGGCATTGCACAAGACATTTGTAACTAGCTGAAAACAAAGAAACCCTGTGATTCACTGAGAAAAAGGATATTTAGTTAGATGCATGACAGACCCAGAGGCAACTTCAGAGCTGCAAATGCAATTACTGCTGGCCAGAGGCATTTGCTTTTTACTTAAAAAAAAAAAAAAAGGTCTGTTCTGATTTGTCTGATTTCTGTCCAGAGGAGAACAATATAAAACATGTTCAGTCTTAGGAGATCTGTAAGAACCTCCCTAAAAAGAGAACAGATTTGGAAAGGGTCCTCTTATCTACATAGGTAGCATGAAAAGATAATTTAGTCATCCTCCTGTCCTTATTAGAATAGAATGAATATTGCTTTTTCACTGCAAGATGGGCAAAAAATATGAAACAATTAGATATGCAGCCTTTTGCTAACATTGGAAAAGCCAAATCTAGTGTCCTAATGAAATCTATTGCAATATAAAAATGGTGTGTTTATTAATAAGGCAGAACATTATTAGATTTTCTTATTGAGCTAGAGCATTTCAAGGCCATTTGGGGCAGGGAGAGAGATAAATGCCTTTACAGTACATTCTTTGTTCCCTTAACACTGATCACCTGTCATATTTGATTCCCACAGTGGACCTTTTATAGCAATTTGCTATTCTGACCTTTGCATACATTTTTTGCAAGCTTTACTCTGGGACCCTTTAAGTTGGGATGGGTGGGCATATGCTGAGTAGGGTAGCAGTGAGTAAGGAAGGATTAAATTTCAGTTGTGAACTGACTGCATCTCTTGAACCATTCATTACCAGACGCCCTAACATTTGGGTTTTCAAAAGGTGATGATTTTTTGTGTAGAAAAGGGTATTTTGTTGGCTGGACTCCACTGAAGCATATTTTCAACATTAACTCCCTATTGGCAGCAGTTTCTGCTTATGATTTCTTTTAATGAACACCAGTTTAAACTGGGCTAATCATGAAGTCTGCTGGAGAAAGGTTAAACCCCAGCATACTTTATACAAACATGACCCAACCAGAGCTCATGTACTGAGGACAGTAACCATGCAAAAGGACCTTTCCGAGTGTGGGAGTTAAACCCATACAGGATATGGTAAGAATACATAAGGGAAATTAACAATTTTTCTTCCTGTTACCTCAGTTCTCCATCTCCCTAATCACTCTACGCACCCACACCTTCTGTCTCTCTGACCCTGTGGATGTCTCCCATTTGCTGTGACCTCTTCTACTCCTACATCCTCCGGTGATCTCAGTTCCCTCATGCTCCGTTTACATCCTCTCAATACCCTGATCCCAGTGCTCTTCATTGTCCAGCAGACGTGTCTTTTCATCTTCCTCACATATTTCTGTGGTTTCCTAAATCCTCCCTCTCACATCTTAGGCCAAACAGCTGGAACAAAAAAAAAAGGAACAGCTTCTAATTGAAAGCCTCCAATTGTAAATATCATATACTTTAAAAAAACTTGTTGAATGTTCCTAATTAAATCCCCTCATAATAGTGAAAAGTCATCCTTACCAAAACTTACAGAAGAAAGCCAAAGCTAAATTGTTATGTTTATTACTGATGTCATTAACTAAAAATACATTTTTCATTAAAACTAAACCACAGCCAAGTACCATAGGACCAATAACATTATTCTGAGTTTTACCTAGCTATACAGAACTAAATTTAGAAAAAAGAATTCTTTTTATATTCTGGAAAAAAGAGAGTAGTTCTGATGAAGTTTGTGAATCAACAGGCAACCAGCTTTACTACAGGACACTAGCTAAACCCCTATTGATAGTGTGCCCATATCATTCTGCATCTGATTTGTATGAGTGTTGCATTTCTAATTAGACCTTGCCAATCCATTTGTCAGTACTGCTCTACGAGTGACAGGGTTGAAAATTTTTTTCTATAGAGATATCTGCCAGGATTTCATGCATTTTGATTTAAAATAGGTTAAAGCAACCATGGATTGTGAAATTTTCTTTGGGAATAGTAACCATTAAAAATTGAGGACAAAATTGAATAGGTTAAGCATTAAATATGAAGAGATAGATTTCCAGATATCAAAAATTGTTATCATTATTCCGCTGATACCATTAAGGTTGTATTGATCCAACTCTGCTGAGACTTTGCTGAAAAGTAGTACCACATCCTGCAGCCAGACAGAACACTGAAAAAATCAGACCTGTCCCTTACCAGAATCCACTTTGCTTACAAAAAGGAGTTAATTCTTTGTAGCTTTATATTAAATTTTATTCTTGTGAATATTTCTCTCTGAGTTACCTTCAACTCCCTTGGAGCCTTTCCCCTTTGAAATGCAAGGATCTCAGCGTTTCATTATTGCAAGGAACAATTCCTCTGTGCAATTTAAATGTATAACTAAGCACTTGGATCTCAAGCCTTGAGAGTACGGTATTGAAACACTGAAAGTTCTTTCTCAAATACACAACCCATTTCAATTATACATATAGTGACTCCATTTAGTTAAGAAAATAAAGCACCATTTATTTTATTTGCTACTGTGCTATTTATTCTTTCTCCTCCTTCTTTCTACCGCAAACATCTCTCTATGCACTGCTCTGTTTAGTAACATTACCAGATAAGCCTGTGGAGTCTGGAAATCCTGCCTCCAGGATAGGGGGGAAAAAAGGCTACAAAGGGCTCGAAAGGAGCTGCAAATATGGAGACCAGAGGTGATATTTGTAATGCATCAGCCATGTAATTGCATTAATTCAATACAATGATTAAAGAGCTTTGCAGCAATGCTACTGCCTCATCCAGACAGATTCTGATTAAGCCACACAGTTATGGATCAAAGATTGATAAGATATAGGTCAGGGAAGAAAATAGGTTCAAAAGATTTAGAAAACGTATTTAGACGCTCTGAGGAAAAAGCAAATCTATTATATGTGTTATGGAATAGATTGTTATGTGGCATTACAAATCTGTCATTAAACGCATACTTTAAGGGAAACAGTGATAGTGGATAATTTAAAGATTTTATTTAAAATTATTTTAAGGAAGATAAAGAAATTCAGTTGGAATTTAAGCATCAGCCTCTTACACATACAACTTAGATAACTAAATTTTAACTGGTTAACTAGCTCAGCTTCTGAAAGATCTAAAATCATTGGTGGATTTAAGGAGGCACCACAGGGTCTATAGCACATTCCCCTATTAATACCAAAACTCCACTGATGACTCTGGGCAGCCACATCACCTCGCCTTGATTTTTTCAGGGCTGCACAAGATTAATGATATTTGTATTCCTTTCTGACTACAAACATCTTGCTCAAAATCATAAAAATTAAGGCAGTACTTTAAGCTCAAAAATTTAGCAGAATCACAAGTTCTGAAAATCAACACACAAGCCAAGGAATATTACTTCTGATTCCTTTTATTTGCTGCCTGAGTTCAGATTAGTGTCTTCTTTTCAGAAGAAGTAGTAGAGTGAGGCAAGGTGGGCACCTTGAAGAGCCAAGATATGGCTGGTGATTGTAGATTCCTGTATGCATGAAATGGCCGTGAAATGAGATGTGTCTCTGGAGAAGTCAACACGTAACTGGCATGCTGGCAAATACACTTTTTATTTCCTTTTTTTTTTTTTCTTTTTGTGGATAGAAGTTCTCTGGACTGTATATTAATATGGAGAATTCTTAATAATTCCCAGCAAATTGCTTATCTCAGTATTTTTAAAAAAGATTCAATGGGAAAGGGCTACTGCATAAAGGAGAGAGTAGGCTAAATCATGATGAGGGTTTATGAGCAGCCACTGACATAACAAAATTTATGTACTAGCAGCTGCTATAGGTGAGAATTTATATTCCAGAAACAGTAGTTCTACATCATAAGCTTGCTCAAGAGTTTTCCAATGAAAGCTTCTTGGTTATACAGTTTTTCTTGTGATATATAGCTGCAAAAAATTACCAGAATCATCTTTCTTCTATATTTACTTTGCAAATTTCCAGTTGCTTCAGATCCTTTCAGGATACACTCTTCTAACAAATGAAGTGAACCTAAACAGCAGGGGTTTGGTTTTTGAGAGTTATCCATCAGTTGCTACTGTTGTATCCTCAGATGATGCTAAATTCAGCACCCTCCCTACAGGAAGGTAAAGAAAGCAAAAAACACCGTGACATAAAATTAGAATAATACTACGCAGAAGGCCCAAAAATGAGCCATGTTTGAAACTGTTCAGGGAAGCCATTTTCTATGCCCGTTTTAAAACCCACTGTTAGGCCAAGTACAGCAGTGATGTCTTTCTCAGCATACTTCAGCAATCTGAATTATATGTTCTAACTTTGACCAAGCTATACCCCAGGGAAATCTGAGGTTGAGCCAGTGAGGAAACCTGGTGCAACTGAGTGAGTGTGGGGTGTATAGCTGGGAAGGGGACTCAGTCCCAGCTCAGGTGGTTGAGTGTGACTGCCAGAGGGGCTCCTGGATGGGGAAGTTTCCCATCCACAGGCCATGGCTCACTGAACTAACACTGGTGCTTCTTACATTATAAGCAGTTTCTAGTCTATTTTAACATCTCTTCCAAGTAGCAGTCATGCTCCTTTAGATGTAGGACTTCAACCATGTTTTTTTTCTGACAACTGAAAGAGTATAGCACAACACAGTGTGGCTGCAGAGCCTTAGTCATTGCATAGGTGGGGTTTGGAATTCTTAACATTACGTTTATCCCCTGAAATTGCTTCTATTTGGAGCTTTCTTGTGCTTAGAAAAGCTAATCCCACTGCTTAAAAGGCTGTATAGAGGAATACAAGCTCTGTATATAATTATTCTCTTCAGCAAGTTGCCTGGTGAAAGTTATGATGTTGAGTCCTCGAGGCACTGCACAGCAGTTTTATTAATATCTGGGTGAGTACCTCCAGAAGCTGGATAAAATGTCTCTCCCTAGTGTTCTCTTGTAAGTCTCTCTGGTGAGTGAAGAGCTAATTTCAATCATCTAATTTTTCATTTTCCCACTGCATGTCAAATATATCTCTTATTACTCCTAGTTTGGGGGTTTTTTTCTTTTTTCTTTTCTTTTTCTTTTTTTTTTTTCTTTTTTACTTTTGGCCTGGGCAGAGATGTTGGTATTGAGTAGATCAGCAGCACGTGACCGAATCCCTGTTGCAAGGAGGAAGAAAAAGTGAATTATGTAGTTAGCTGTACTGGTCTGTAGGTTTCCATTAAACAGATGTCTTTGCCTTGCTATCATTCACTATAATTGCAGAGTCTGGCAAGTTGTCCTTCCCTTGAGACTAATCTATTTTAAGTTCAATGGATCAGGGGAAGCTTTTGAAAGATTTGTAAAATTCTTTACACTTGACTTCTTAAGTCCAAGGAAAGACAATACTATGCACCACGCATACTTCTTAGTGAAGAATTTATTAGAATATTAGTTTGAGTCAAATTCTTGTGCGAATTTCCACAGGCAATGGGCCATCACACACACAGACAATTATATAGATAGTAATTGTTTCTGGAGATGGCATTTTGTCCTGGTTTGAAAGACAGGTGTCTACTAAGGAAGGCAGAAGCCTCCCTTGGAATAGAAAATGTAACCCCCTTCCCTCCTAATTATTATAATTTTGAAATTAAGGGGCTCTCAGGCAAAGATATGAGGAATAGGAATAACAGTTCTTTACTAATATATCTATATAGCAAGACAAACAAACACCAACAGCTGTGGCAGTGACACCAAACAGAACCAGGCCCCAGTGACGCCTTCTCAGCTGTCAGGCCCTTTCCCCTTCGGTGCAGTTCCGCTCACGGCCGGCAGGGGCGCTGGCGGCTCCCGCTGAGCAGGGCGGGGGCGATGGTTCCCCCGCGCCTGCAGGGGGCGCTGCGGAGCGAGCGCGGGGAGCACGCGGCAATGGCGGCTGGGCCTGGCCGGGAAGGGGTGGCAGAAAGGCCTCACAAACCCCCTGGGCAGCCGGTCCTGCTGCTTCAGCAGGACCCCCGGGAACAGCAGGCTGGAACAGCAGGGATGAGCACAGAATCTGGGTGGTAGACGAGATGTATCAAGCTGCGGAGCTGCAGAGGGAACTCCAGGACGTCTCGGCAGGCAGGGGTGCGGCGCTGGCAGCGCTGTAGCATAGCGAAGGCTCAAAGCAGCAGCGAAGGAAAGGCAGAGCATGGAAAGGCGGGCTTGAGGTCCCGGAGTCACCTGAGGCATCCAAGCAGACCGTGAAAAGGGTCCGTCTTTCAGTGAGCTAGAGTGTCAAACAGGGTCCCAGTACAAACAGCCGCTCCAGCGAGCAAGTTCCACTCACGGCAGAAGGAAGGCAGCCGAAGGCAGGACCCTGCAGCGACGGTGAGTTCTTCCCACAGCACCTGCAGCCTCTCCGTCCCCTCCAAACGCGGAGAGATCAAAGAGCGCCAGGCACCGTACCCAACCCCTTCTTCTCAGTTCAAATCTCGCGGCATTTCCGCCCCCCACCTGAGAAAAACCCAAGACAAAGGGGACAGCTGGACCCCTCCCCCCGTGGCCAGGTCTTTTTGTCTCTCTTAAGCACCCAGCCATTATGCCGTAGCATGGGGAAAAATTCTTTGAGAGGAAAGGAAAAGAACACACAAAAAACCTCCTAAAACCCCAACACATTTAGAAAAAATTAGCTAATTTTAGTTACAGTTGTAATTATAGTCTTTCTATTTTTCTATATTACCCATGTTTTCCCACCAGCTATGGCAGAACTATCAGGGCAGTCAAAGGTTGCTGCCAAGTTACAGCCATGCTCTGAAGGAAAGAATTTTGTGCTTTAGGGAATTTTCAGCATTTTCTCCAAATACATATGGTATAAATAGGCTAAAGGACTATTCCTTTAGCTCTTCTTTAGGCTCATTTCTTCACAGAAATAACTTAGAGACTATTAGAAGCTCTAAACTAATTTTAAAAAGAAAATTTAAAAAACCTTCAGAAGAGGATACCTATCATGCTCTGAAATCTCTAGTGGGCCAAATGACATGTTTCTTGCCTACAAATTCAAACTATGGCAACCCTATTAAACATGCTACCCAAATGACAACTGGAGAGGTAATCTTATAAAATCTCATTTCTGTGGCTGCTGTAGTGTCTGTGACTACTGTAATCTCTGTTCAGGTCTCGAAATCAACCTAAGATTCATACAATACATCAGTGGCATAATTACACCTTATTTACTCCTCTGAATATCATATAACTTAAGATAAAAGCCCTACATTATCTTCATGGTCAATGCCAGTAGAAGGAAAGCAGTGGTAAGAAATCAGTGGTTTAAATTTTTTTCATCAAAAGTCAAGAGTGACCAACATTGCAGCTTTCACTGTACAACAAAAAACGACACATAATAGGTACAATTCTTGGCCCATAGCATTGACTACATTAATTCCTGAGAGAGAGAAAGAAAACAAGTAATAATTATTATAAATGTTGCCTAATCATGGCTGGAAGGTGCATATCTGCCCTGGAAAAAGAACCATGTAAAAATAATGAAGAATATTTGCTTTCAGTCTTTATAATGGAGATCTTTCAGACTCCGTCTCGCTTTCCTTTTTGGGGTTGCCTAGGAAGACCATATAATAAGGCTAAGAGATATTAAGAAAACCTGGTGTTAAACAGGTCCGTAAATAGGCAGTGAAGTACATCACCTGCGTTCCAGGTGATAAGCCTTGAAATGCACCTAGTCTTCTTCTAAACAGCTGTGCTCAGAAATAGGAGCACTGAGAGATACTCCGTGTCTGGGGTCCTTTCTCTAGCACCTTAGGTTAAGCACAGCACTTATACCTCTTTTTGAAAGAAGAAAATTATTGCACTGCAAGATTGATATTAAATCTGAACCTCTGAACCCTAAATTAACGAAAAACTGCACCTTGCCTTCTCTTAGAAAGCAGCACTGTACAGCTCTTCTTGAAAGACATTTGAGAGTTTTGCCCTGAGGGGATGCAAAGGCAAACTACAACCTTTCACCAGTGATCTCACAAAAAAATCTATATTCAACTGCTTTACACTCAGGCTGGAAAAGGCTGCATGACCATGTCTGGTCATGCCTGAGCATGCTGGTACCAGTCTGCTCTGTAGTGCCTATGGCTGCTCCAGAGGCTGAACTTGCAAAAGGCATGGTATCTGAGTCAAATACTGAGATCACTGTATAGGCATTTTCTATGGCCAGTGTCCTCTGGGTAGACTTTCCCAGCTTTTCACATAATTTATGACAGACTATGGTAGGACTGAGAAGGGCGCCCACCGCGTCAGCCCTGGGCAGTGGTAGCAGTCACAGCTGGCGATCAGACCCATCACATTCAGGGATTACCACCATCAAACCCGTAGCAAGACGGTACTTGAATTTTTGGGTTTTCACAGGAGAACAAGGCTCCTTCATTCTCCTGTTTCGGTAGATGCACATTGAACACATTTGCTCAATCTGTTCCTGCATTCCCACCAGCAGTGCCTCACACAGCTCTTGTGCCAACGATGCTTCTAAAGGCATTTTTCTGTTCTTTTAGCATCAAACTTCTTTGGAGATCATTCTTCCTCCTTTTCTCTTAGGAGTGGATCCTCTGTTAACTCAACAGGTTTCTCCATATCTGGCTGTGTGAACGAGCCAGACTTTGAGGACTTTGCTATTTCAAGAGACCAGGATGATTGACTGCAACAGCAGTACAGTAATGGAGGAAATCACTAGGGGGATGTTGGAGCAGACAGCTGTTATATTATTTTGAACAGGCAGTTTTCCTTATAAATATTTACTGTATTGAAAAACAGACAGCTATTGTAGCAGTGATCTGGAAAAAATTTTGAGAAATGACTGGGATTTTCCCTGAGAGACCAACATCAAAAGCTGTAACTAAATATGCTTATGGTCCAATATTGCATAAAATTTGGGCTCAACCTGTATTTAGGAAAAACTTCAGTGAAGCACTGCACTTTTTATGCAAGGAGGTC
The DNA here is from genome assembly GCA_013397175.1 of Platysteira castanea. NCBI lineage: Eukaryota > Metazoa > Chordata > Aves > Passeriformes > Platysteira > Platysteira castanea. The sequence goes on from VYXC01012873.1 coordinate 733,276, forward strand.
AATGTGACTTTTGTTTGAACAAATATTTCAGTACTCCTACCTATTGTTCACAAATTTTACTCAGCCTGAGAGATATGCCCAACAAAATTGGCCAAACGCCCCTTTGAAAAAAAGGTGACTTCACAGCCCTCATGGAAGCTGGCTTGGTTAACATCAGTGGAATATTTGATCCAGAAGCAGAGATCAGTAAATTTGTTAAGAATTCATTTAAATATTTTTTCTGAAAAGTTGTTGCTGCTACTTTTATCATCAGCTCCTGAACATCTTAAGTAGAAGAAACCATTTCTAATGGACACACTAAATGAAGATTATTTGAAAAAAATCACGCTATTAAATTTCAAGAACTAAATATTTGAGAAAGCCATAACTGAGTTGCTGTTGCTGCTGTTTTAAAATTGGCTCCTCCGTTATGTAAAATGCTGTACCTATGGGATAATTGACTTTTCCTGTAATTAAACCTGAAATTAAAAAAATGTTATCACCACTTAAATAACTGCTAGGGAAACAATTGGATGAAAAGATGAGCTGAAAGCCAACGAATGGTCTTTTCTCACAGTGTGAATAACAACAAGGTTTCATAGTCTGTCAGTCTCAGTACCAGCAAGCTTGTCTTTGAAAACGCTTCCATTTTTCAAGCTGTTAGAGGGATTGCTATAGATCCTGGGGGCATATGCCTGAGAGAAAGATCATAATTCAGCAATAGGAGGTCTGCTTATCTCACTCAACAGTGAGCTGGCGGAGGATGAGCCCCACGCTTTGTTTACAGGGGGAATAAACAGCATACCTTCCTGGTGCCTGCGTGGGCTGTGAACCCTTTCGGTACAGAGGTGACGGAGGGATGGAAGAGCAAGGCACGGACCATGGGGAAAAAACTGTGCATAAGTATGTAGGTGTGTAATTAGTGGGACTCCTCACACCTTCAAAAGAGAAAAAGAATCTGCCTCGTCTTTACAGTATGCCTTGATCTCTTTGTTAGACTGTATTTGTAAGTTTCTATTGAAATGTCATTCAGGAAATACCATTCAGCTTCCCTTGACACACAAAGAGGGAGGACAGTATTAAGTGACCTGTGTGGTGAAAGGAAAGCTGTGACTCAATTTTATATTATTTCTAATTAAATTCAGATAATTACAAAAGAGATGGGAAAATGGGAAGAGGAGGGGAAAGAGAGAGAGAGGAGAAATTAGATCCTATTTATAACACATTTTTCATAGAGATAAATTCTGCTATGCCTACTTACTTTGAAGTGAATTGGTCTACTTGTAAAATATTCCTCTACAGAAACCACAAAGGTGCAGGAGAGGTTAAACTGATTATAACAGCACTATGATGATTTAGCTAGTAAGAACTGGTCATTTCACCCTTTTAGCAGAAATGTATTTAAAATCTAATTACAATGGTGTATTTTAATTTGGAGTTACAGGTGACATTCACCAGATAGAAAGATCAGTAATTACCCTAGCTGACTGCTACAAAACCAAGACAACCAAACCAAAGAAGTGTTTGCTGAAAAAGAAATAGAGAATTTAGACATGATAACACTATTGTATCAAATAGTGATACACTTTGCCTTTGGCTTCTGATTTTCTCTATACGTGTCTAAATGGTTTCCTGTTTGGATATTACAGGGTAATAGATTGAAATAAAAAGTATTATATTTAAGTGTATCACCTTCTACAAACTGAAGATAAAAACTATTATTTATATTCTGCTACCTATAGTCCAAAAGATAATCTGACTTGCACTTGCATATGAAGGTCTTTAAGAATTTGACAAAGTAAATATTTCTGTTTTCCTTCACATTTTTTTACCCCATCAAAGCTAAATGAATGTAAAGCAGTTTTAACTGTTTTAAATAATCAGCTTGCCTGTCTCAGTTCTTCATGAAAGATAATGAGGTGTATTTGATCAGAAGGTTCATTAAAAATGATTGCATAAAAAAAAAGGAAAGTAATTCCAAACAGTGTTGCTAATTGGAAAAGATGAGTTGACGTATGACTGAAGTTTGGATCCAAGTTCAGAGCCAAAGGAAATGTGTAACAATTTGTTTTCCCATGTGCAATAGTTTGTGTGATGTTATGACATTAACAAGTCCCTCAGTTAGAACAACTTTCATTTTACTGTGTGATGTTGGAATAATTTACATTTTTCAAAATTACATTTGAGTTTCTGAGTATGAATTACCCAAGAAAGTAATTGACTGTTTAGAAGTTGATGTTTCTAATAACCAAACAAGTGTTGAATCACTTCATTTTTCAGCATCAGTCATATTCTTCATATGATTTCTGAACTGAGCATGTCATGTCACTGATTCCCCTTTTGAATTGAATTAGAGGAAAAAATGGTAGCTGGAGAAAGTAGTTATTTTCCATGTTTCATCTGCATAGCTAGTGTCAACAGAGTATCAAATAGTATGCTTTCTTTAACTCGTGATAGGCAAATATTGTTTGAATAGCCCTAGAGACCTCACAGAAGCCATACTTCTGATGAAGATTTGCAGAACTGACTATCACATGCCATCCTTACCTTTTCAGAGGAAAGCAAGCCTTCTCTTTTCAGCCATAATGAAAAGGTATTGCTGTAATAAGAACACTCAGTTTAACATTTAAGATACCCAAAATATTCAGGTAAGGTAAATGCAAGGGTAAAAGGAGAACACAGAATCCAAAGGAGGTCTCCTCTGAAACCTACAGCTGGATTTCAGCCTATGGAGATTGTATTACAGAAGGAACATATGCTGAATAAAATTTACTTCCTCAGCAAATTACATTGCACTTTCGACTACAGGTGGGCAATAGGGCTGTGAGTTCCTCTCCAAAATCTAGCCATCCTAAACACCTTCTTGGGACAGAATGAACGGCATATCTCACTCCATTACTCTACAGGAATTTTAGATAGCAAACTTAAACCAGACTCCTCACTTCTGCACAGCTGATGGGTGAGATGAATCCTGCTTGCTCTGAGCTCTTTTTGGGAGGTTTTGCAGCAAGTCACCAATGTTCAGTTAGCTGCTCAGGATCTATGGAAAATAAGAGAATGGGCTGGTTTTTAGTAACCAGGTTAGGTGAGACTTGTGGAAAACAGACAAAGCTTCAACTTGATCTAACAAAGGTGTGAAAGTACTATTTCTCTTGTGCAGATAATGTATTTGACTACTAGAAAAGGAAATTATGCTTTTTTAAAAATTGCATCAGCTGCCTTCTCTGTTAAATGTGTGTACCTTGAGGTTCTGCTGGGTTGTTCAAGGCTAACTTAAAAAGTTTGTAAAGCAATTAACAACTTTAGAAAGAAATGTTATTAACTGCTGTGTCTTTAAGAGATGAGAGTGTATTCTTTATCAAAGACTCTAATCAAGAAACAACAAAGAAAAATACTGGGAAGACAACATTTGTTCTGCCTTTTTCAAGAAGTTGTTGTATCTTACGTAGTAACAGCTGATGCTGTGAAGCAAGTAGGAAATTAGGTCACATACTATTTTTCAAGTTAAATTCCACAGGAAATAAAGTCAATTCTAATGGGTTTTAGCACCCACTACTTGACTGTTCCTTGAGTGACGGTACTGTTTTGAATGCAAGGTAATGACAATACAAGACAAAAGAGTGTAGATTTCAGTTATTGCATGCTAAAGCTTTGAATATGAAAAAGCCTCTGTATATGCAATTCTTTCTCCCAGAATTTTCAGAGAGGGCACAAATATTATTAAACAGGCATTAGACAGAGTAACTTACAGATAGAAATGGTACTGCTGATTCTTCTTTGAGGAAAGAAAAAGTATTGATGGAATGTATCAGTTGGGCCACCAAATGGCAGAGGATACCTTTACAACTGAAATTGCTAAGAATGGGATCCTGGGAATCATGAAACATCCCAGGACCCTGTTTTGTGAAGAACTGCTTCGTAATATGCTTGCCCAAAAATAGTTTCTGCAGAGAAACATCTAGACAGTGCTCCATTGTAGGCTGCAGATCCTCTGAAAAGGCATGGTGCACTGAATATTAACACCATTTCACACATTCCCAAGATGTATGCAATTACCTCAGGGAGAGGAGCTAGGAATGTGAGGTCTCAAGGGCTTAGATAATGACATAAAATAAATTGCAACGATTACCGATGTATTTTTCCAAGAGACGTATTATTTAAAACCTGTCTCGGCTTTCGAGAATGAAAGACAGAGGAATGTCCACTTTATGAAATTGCTATTAATGTGTGACCTAGAGTTGAAGACAAGGTTAATTATGGGTTTTTAACAGAAGTATCATTCTGGTTTAATATCACTACCCAGGCCTTAAATATTGAAGTAAGTCACATTTTTCAGGGACAATTGCCTTTGAATGAAGAATGGCGGGGCTCTGATCTTTGCTGACCCTACTGACTCCCATTGTGTAATCCATAGCAACAGCGTTGCTACAGCAACCCAGGAACACGTCGTAAAATAGGATAAGACTGTGAAATCCAATGTCATACTTCCATGAGATGCAAAATTGCAAATAACTTCCTAAATCAGATTTATTAAATGAGTGATATATTGCATAGGAATTATATTGGGTCAGTCCTAAATGAACACAGTATAACGGAATGAATGGAAAGAACAATAGAAGGCAAGCCAATCTTACAGGACACTGTAGTGTTCTGGTGAAATGTTTGTTGCCTAAGACAATCATCCTCAAATCATCTGCATCTTTACTAATGTTTTTGTTGTCTCGAGCTTTTTTCCTCTCATCTGGATCTAGTAGGCAATCAGGTACACTTGATGTAATCCCATACAGTTATTCCTAAATGAAATGGAGAAGAAGATAAAACTGTAACCAGTACTGTGTGAATGAGATGGAATTATTCAGGAGCTTGTATAGGTTCATTTTGCTTTGTCTAAAAGCTGATTTGTCCTTGGCATAGTGTACACCCATCCAGCCAGCATGTAATTTACATGAATGTTCACATATACAACAGACAAGCTGGAAACATTAAATTACACTTTCTGACAAAGAAAAATTATTTTTGACCACAATATGCTTCATAACAAAAGCATAATAGCATGTTATAAATTTGAACCATAAATATATTTTTAAAAGCTATGAAATATAACACCATTGACTCTGAATTATCAGCAGTTTTTAAAAGACTGTTTTATCAAGAGCACAACAAAACAATCTGAGAACAAAAGTCCTATTCACTAGGAAAAAAGTTCTTGCTTCTCCACCCTCACAACATTTGTTAATTAATATAACTTTGCAGTAAGCTTAAGTACATCTCACTGAATGGATGGATTGTGCTATACATATTATAATGGCCTCAGTAGCTACATAGCACAATGCAGGAATCTTTTTTGAAGGTTCAGAAGTCCTTACACTAATCAATTTCAAACAGTTTTTTCCTGTGTTTTACAAAAGAAAAACCTAGATATTTAATAAGAAGCTGTATACTCCTTTCACTGTACGCAGCCATAGATTTCTGTACGATAAAACTAAATTTCTGCCAAAGCACAGATGGTGATCTACCTATTTCCCCAAGCACAGGGTTTGATGGCTCCTGTAATTTGATTCTCTTTTGTTAGTACAGCTAGTCAATGAGGAGTGCTTTATCTGAAAGTTCTGCCTGTATATTAATCGCCTGTGATGCTCTACTGCACATGATATGTTGCAGACATTCTGCCTCTATAGGAGATTGTAAAAGTATGTTGGTCAAATATATTAACTTTGTTAACATCTGCATCTTTAAAGATGACTTGTTGATAGAGAAAGTTCAAAGAGAAGATCGTACAAATCACAAATTCAAACAACAGTGGTCCTGTTATCAGATAAAATGGTATGAGTTGATAGATGCTCTTTAAATAGAAGAACACTGCAAAACAAAAAAGTTATTTTTCAATTCCTTTTGTGGCTGTTTTCTTCTTTTCTTAAGGCTGTTATGTTACCCACAAAAAAAAATCTGTAAAATTGCTCACTTTTTCACTAAACACATGAAAATTGATCATGCACTTATAGAAGGAGTTTTGCTTTTTATAGACTAACATTCATATTTATGACTTCTGAAAACAAAACAATATAGTACTTTGGGTTTCAACTAAATACTAAAAACCACAGTACTTTATTAAAAAAAAAAAAAAAAACACATAAATATAAA
>VYXC01012873.1:740018-811392 GCA_013397175.1 Platysteira castanea
ACTAAAAACCACAGTACTTTATTAAAAAAAAAAAAAAAATCAGTAATTCTCAACCAGCTCTATCTTTTCAGTAGTTATCTGCCACAGAAGTTTTATTGAAAACACAGATTATCTTTGTAAACTAATTGAAACAGGTCAGCAAAATAATTTGATTTTATGGCTGAAGTTCTTATTCTGAGAAGATTTAACGTGCTTTTGAAATCTGACTGCAAACTCAGAGGCATACAATTGAATATACATAAATAGATATATGTATATATATATATGTATGTCTTTTTTTTTTTTTTTAAACAAAGGCAAGATATTCCTAGGTTTGGTATCCCTACTGAATTATACAATTATGTCCACTAGCTGGTAATGTAGAAAAATCTTCTGGGAGATGTCTTTACAGAAAACAAAGAAAAAAAACCACAAAAAACCAAACCAAACCAAACCAAACCAAACCAAACCAAACCAAACCAAACCAAACCAAACCAAACCAAACCAAACCAAACCAAACCAAACCAAACCAAACCAAACCAAACCAAACCAAACCAAACCAAACCAAACCAAACCAAACCAAACCAAACCAAACCAAACCAAACCAAACCAAACCAAACCAAACCAAACCAAACCAAACCAAACCAAACCAAACCAAACCAAACCAAACCAAACCAAACCAAACCAAACCAAACCAAACCAAACCAAACCAAACCAAACCAAACCAAACCAAACCAAACCAAACCAAACCAAACCAAACCAAACCAAACCAAACCAAACCAAACCAAACCAAACCAAACCAAACCAAACCAAACCAAACCAAACCAAACCAAACCAAACCAAACCAAACCAAACCAAACCAAACCAAACCAAACCAAACCAAACCAAACCAAACCAAACCAAACCAAACCAAACCAAACCAAACCAAACCAAACCAAACCAAACCAAACCAAACCAAACCAAACCAAACCAAACCAAACCAAACCAAACCAAACAAAAAAAAAAAGAAAGAAAAAAAGAATTTTCCATGTCAGCTGCAATTACAACGATACTTTTTTCAGTGAGGTCAATTTCAGAGTTAAAGTAGAAACTCCCATAGCAACCTATTTCCTTCACTTTGATGGTGCATTTCTATAGGGTCTGGAGCCGTTTTAGTCAGGTGAAATAATGTATTAAACTGAAAGTGTTGGAAAATCAGGGTTTCTTTTAGGCTTAGATAGAGGAAGGAGTGTTAAACAGTCATATTTGAGCACCCCCTTCTGCAGAAAGGACAGTGAGTGAATCCTGCATCCCATTTGCAAAGCACCTCACTGAAGTGTTGATGTTCCCAGCAGTTGATAAGGGCTGTTCTGGCCTGTGGGGCAGATGTAATTGGAAGGTGATCACTAATCTCAGGTGGCTACCAACCCCTGATCACTGGGTAGTCACTCTTCATGGTACACCCCAGAAAGAGGGGCCCCTGACCACCCAAACTGGAGGGACCTGTTGGCACGTGTGTCAGCACCATCCCTGTTCATGTGTCTCGGTTTTCTTCAAAGAAAAGAACACCTCGAACTAAAATATAGATACTAACACTTGCATAGATCTCCTTTTTGCATGGACTTCCAGTTCAAAAAAGCACTTAGCTTTGTTTCCTAAACTGAAATGATCTGAGACAGTCATGAACAATCTTAATTTCCCTACATAGCATATAAGATTGGGATTTCAGTCTTACAAGATCAAGCCATCTGCCATTTATTTCAATTATCTCCCCATACTTCAGATTTTCCTTCCAGCTGGATGGGAATTACTCATCCATTTTACTTCCTCATATCCCTGGATGCACGCACACATAAAAGCACACACGCACTCGTGCAGGAGGTCACACAGACTCTCATACTGGAGATTCAGAGGCAGCAGGAACACCTAAACTAAGAAGTACAACCCACCTCTGCTTCTTCCCAATGCAGGTTGGAATCTGATCTACTGCTTCTTGCTACTGGTTCATATAGTCTGCTATTAGTAATTCATAAGCTTTATTTTCTTTACCTTAAATAAAATCTGTTACAAAATATCCCACAAGGGTTAAACTGTTTTCAGTGGCTATAGTTTGCTTTGTGGATGATTTTAATTGTCTATACAAGTTTCTCTATTTTCACAGAGGTCCCCTTCCCTGTTATGAGTCCTATTCTGTGTGAAAAGCAAGCAAAACTAATTGTTATGTCTATTCCCCTTATGTTTCCTGCCCCGCTGGCATCAGGAGGAACTTTGCCATTAAGCTCAGAGGGTGTTGGATCCAGACCTAAACAGGTTCATGTAAGGCAGTAACATCGTTTCCCCTTGTTTTGAATGGCATTTCTCCTTCTTTCTATTAATGTCCGTCCAACACATCAAAGACTGGTTGAGTCAAGGCAGGTTATAGCTATAAAGAACATATCCCCACCCGCAAAGTTTAAGGTTGAAGCTATGACCTACTTTAGCTAAAAAACAAAATGGGCTTCACAGGTGTCAGAATTCCACTGCAATCAAGGACTAATCTTTGTTTTGCAAGAGTGAAATAACAACAAAAGCAATGTATCAGTAAAATGACAAGTTGACTCTTGCCAACTTTGTGTTAAAATGAAACTTCTCTAGGTATTTTTGAGTGTATTTTTAATCATGGAGTTTTAATTCTTCACATATGTGAAGTAGGGAGGGAATATTTATATTATTTGATTGTTTTATCTACTTTCCAGGCTCAATTATTTTATCGGCTGAAAAGTTGGAAAATATTTTTATGACTAAATAATTTTGTGTTTATCAATAATTTTATTTTTTTTAGACAGTCCCCATGACACTGTTCTAATTCTGATAATGTCAATAGAAGGAGGAGGAAACATTTACACTGAGTTAGCTAAAATGCTATTCATTCAAAGACATTGTCAAATATATAAAGCACTTGTCAGTAAAGTGGCATAACAAAAATACTTCATATTGGATAGCTCTCTGGCACAAAGAGATGGCAATCTTTTTTACATCTTCTATATTTTCATAAGTTTATATATAGCTTAGTTTTGTATGTAAGCATTGGTTCTGGGAAGAATAAATCATAAATAAATCAGATTTCTATTAAACTGTAAAATATTTAGAGCTGACATTCTTCTATTAATCTTTGAGGGAGGATTTACAAGAATGCTGGTGCTGGTGCACCAATAATAAGCAATTATCACCTCTAGTTTCCTTGGATTTTCCCTATTTTGTGACCTGTTGCTATCAAATAGGTTTGCAGAATCAGAGTAAGACTTTATCTTGCAGACTACATAGGTAACTTTGATTTTTTGCAAGCAATTTTTGTGGCAATTAAATTTTGATGGTCTGTCAGACATATGCAGCCAGTAACATAATTTGCTCTAATTTAAAAAATAATAATTTTTGCTATACAAGTAGCCAAAGAAAACAAAGAAAGGGGACAAAGGGTCAAAATCTGAGCCAACTGCCTTTCCTCAGGAAAAGCCTGTAGTTGAGACAAGGGGAAATCATATATGAGAATCATTTTCTCACTCTATATATAAATAAAGAGAAATTTTACTGTGAAAATATTAGCCATGAGGTTGTTTCTGACAGATGTCCTTACATCTTGGTTTAATCACAGTCCAGTGTAATGTTTTTGAATTCTACCTCATTTCAATATATATTTACTCAGAGGGGAGAATGGCAGCAAAATGCAATATTCAGAGGTTTTATTATGAAGTATAGAATATGCAGATAGTCATCATTCAAATCATTACTCCATAGTGCTGGGCAAGTAGCAATCACAAGATTTAATATTTGCACAAATGTTTTGCATTAAAATCTGATGCACTTAATAGTACCTGCACCAAAAAGGAAAAGGAGATGAAAATAAAAATAAAAATTATGTGGAGGAAGTGGTAAATTTTTATGCTTTTGTTTTCTCTTGCTTGCCCCTTTATATCCATAAGAGCTCTGCCCTGCTTCAAGAAGCTCTTGATTTGCATGACCGTTCAGGGCAGAAGAGGATGGTCACTGGTCCCACTCGAGGTAACTGGATTTTTGTTCTCCCAGGTTTCTTTGTTCTACATTTTTATGGTCTCACTTCAGGTGCAGCACCCTGAAACAGGAATAAGGAAGCGCTTCACAGTATATACACACACAGTGTACCCTTTACTCAACTCCGTGCTGGTTTCAGATGGAAAAAACACAGTCAATTTTGTTTATTCCGTTTGGACTTTGCAGTGGAAAGCATGGGCTTCAGTCAACACAGATCTGCATGACTTCTGCAGCATTTTGTCACGTCTCATTTCAAAACATGAGGAGTTCTCCATGCCTCCCTATGGCATGTGGCTCTCAGAGCAAGAGCTGGCGCGTGCCTCATGCACCTGAAGGACCTCACTGCTCAGGTGACCATCCCCAGCTGTGGCCTGAGGGTGCTTCAACAGGAGCTGAGGCTGCTGACCTTTCTCATCTCTGTATCTCTGCAACACTTGGGAGTGGAGATTTGGCCATCAACAGGTACTGCAATAAAAGGCTTCCTGATATTTCCCACTGAGGTCTTACCTTCACCAAAAACAAGCCTCTTCACCTCACCGAAGAGGGCCCTGCCTTTGCCTTTTCCTCATCAGGCTCCACAGGGTTGATGACCGTGCTCCCCATCTTTTCATCTCTGCTGTTCGTTTAATGGCAGGATACACATGAAAACCCTCAAATACATGAGGGATACACATGAAAGCCCTTCAAAACAGTCAAAACATCCCACAGCTTTTTCTTTTATTATTTTTATTTTAAATTAAGGCTAAAATTCAACCATAAATGTGATGTTTAAGGAGAAAAATACTTCTGTGAGGAAAAAAAAAAGGGGGAAAAAAAGGGAAAAAAATTCATAAAAGTATCTTATTGTTTGTTCCAGAAAGATCTCATAGAGATGACCGACTTTGCCTAATATTGGTAGACTCAGCTTGATTTTTTATTAAGAAAAGTAAGAAGGAAATCTGGTTTAGAGTCAGCTTCATATGCTGTTTATGAAAATCATGTTTCATGCATTGTTCAATAGCTGTGAAACAGCATTTAAAGAAACATCATTGATTAATATGGTACAGACTGATACACCAATCATTTATTTTAAGCATTGTTTCAAATATTCAGTAGAGGTCTGGATGAGACAAAACAAAGAGGTGCTGAAAGTCTTGATTTATTTCTCTAGGGATTTCTTGGACACCCCTCTAGGCTTTCTGAGATGAAAAGACAGAAAAATAAAAGCTTCCTACCCTCTGAAACACTGTAGAAAAGAATCTCACAACCAGAAGCTGAAAATGGAGATATGGTTAAGGTTTGGCCACCCAAGGGATTTGCAAGACATCCAAGACAGAAATGGTTTTGTCATCCTCACAACGAAGGAACTCAGAAAAGCCACTGTTAATCAGGAAGTAATGTAATTCCAAACACGCCTTTTAGAATACTCATAGTACCACTGTGTTTAACACTGTTGTGTGACTTTGATTGCCCTGACTCCATGTAACCATCCTGGCTTTAAATGGCTTGATTTTCAGAGGATGGAGTTGAGGCATGTGAAACCACTAATTCAAAAATCTAATTTTTCTAGCATATAGCAATACCTTTAAAATGTGAAGCTCTGTCATCAGTTATCTGAAACTGCTTCCTAATTATCTCACTATTCCTAGGATATGGCTGCTCAGAAGTGAGTTCCCTGAAGCACAGAGCTATCTGGACTATCTTAACATAGTTAGCTCAGACATCATTACCACTGCAGTGGAAGCAGTCCGAGTTAATTTCTTCTCCCCAACAGAGCAAATTGCTCTAACTTTGGAGGAGATAGTCGCAGAATAAGAAATTGCCAGTTTCCGTAGACATGGTGTACAACCTCTTCTTGAAGTCAGCTTTTAATGTGGACACAGTAAATCATCATGAACATTTGTGTAATCTACTGTGGATTTTTCAAGTGGTGTCAGTTTTTCAGGTATGCAATAAAACTTTTTCTTTTCCCTTGAAGGAATGAAATGGTGAAGCAAAACTGAACATTTAAAGATGTTATCATTTGTACTGAAATATCAAGTAGTAGAACTAAAGAGACAAGCAGATGCACTTAGGGAAAAATCAATGCATATGAAATATTTCTTTGATGACACACGCCTAGTTTTAGACTCCAGAGAGGTGACAGGAGAGAGAGACCAGCTGCAGGGATGGAAAAGATGAGTGCAATAGAGATAAGGCACAAGAGAAACAGGATAATAACAAAGATAATGATTGAGTAATTGTGAAGACAGATATTAAGAGAGGAAGGAAGAATGGCAAGAACAGTGAATGCAGTAACAGGGTCTAATATATCAACTATTGGATATCATAGATAGTGAATCAGAAGTTTTAATACATGTGAAAATAAATAAGAAAAGAACTGACAAAATGTAATGCAGGTTGAAATATTTTTCACTAGAGGACAATGAAATGATAGAAGGCAACATTGAGAAAGAGAGAGGCATTTCAAATGAGAAAAAATATTGAAGCAAAAACATTGTGATTTTTTCCCTTTAATTAAATTTCATTTTTATTCTTCTGTCTTGGTCAGCAATAGTTGCTGCTCATTTCTGAATTTTATTTATATTGTATTGGGGAGGTATTATTATTACTACAAAGCTGTGTTTAATTAATGGCTGCCTTTGTGTCATAGGCACATTGCTGTTGTTGCACACAGGCGCATTTCATAAACACTGCCTCTGTTAGCAGGTATCCTCAGTGCCAAATTTACCCCTCCGGTATTATCCTCCTCTTGGTGGATAGAGCTGCACAGCCTCAGCAAAGGACAAGTCCAGGGAAACCTCGTAAACACTCCGCTGTGTGACAAACAATGCCAATCAACATACCAGGACATGTGGCACACCTTCATGGCAGACTTGTGTCACCAAAAGTGAAAGGAGAGGTACCCAAGAGGCATAAGCAAAAGATGTATCATGGAGGAGGGCCTCTTCCACAAAGCCATAGCCAGGGAGTGAGGATTCTGGTGGGAGTCCTCTTCACATGAAGCCTCATGACAAGATACACTCCACTGGTGTTTGCAAAATACAAATTTGCTCAAAACATGAGATACGAAAGCTGCACCAAGGCTTTTTTTCCCCGCTTTTTTTTTTTCTCTTTTTTAAAAATTATCCCTCTTAATGAACTTCCAAAAATAAAACACAGTATAGTATTTTAAATGTGATAGGCTTTGCATTGCAGGAACAGTAGTCCACAAGCAAAATTCTATATCCAGCTTAAGGTCTCCAGCACAGATCCTGACTTTATCATCATGCAGAGAACTGTAATTAAATGTATCAGAAACCATGGCCCTCTATATAGAATTATATCAAGTTTATCACATTGTCCATGAATTAATCTTCTTGAATTTTTGACTGAGATATGAAACAGAGAATGTACTATGAGAATGCTTGGTTTTCCAACAGAGAAGTTGTTTGTTGGTTGAAGGTAAAACAAATTAAAAAATGTTACACTTATGTGAGTTTGTCTTTTTTCCCTTTCTCTCTAGAGTAAAAAAAAAAATATTTTCTTGATCTTCCTTAAACCAAATCTAGTATGAGTTACTAATCTACAAAAATGAGTCAAGCACTGAAATGAGCTCATTCTTTTTCTTATCATTATTATAATCACTTTGTTGGTAGCTGCTTCTCCCAGCTAATTCAGCTAATTCAGGTAATACCAAGCATGCAGGTGTCAGTTGATTTTTCTGAAATTTTTAAATGTTTTCATTGACTTGTTCATACTGAAGCTACCAGATAATTTGGTCCCCCACGCCATTCTGAAACGCTGTAACAGCCATTGTTTGCCTTCCATACAAATGAGGCTTAAGCATCACATCACCACAGGCTTCACTCACTGCAAACTGCATTTATAGTCAAGGAGACTGAAAGTTTAAATGGTTTGAAAGTACAGAAAAAGCTGCAAGTTTTCCAGCTGAAAAGAACTTTATCTTAATAGTTAAAACTCACACCTGTTCAAAGGACCATACCAGGTCCTTAAAAATTTATTAATTTATGCCCTCTTAATATTGCTATAAATTCAGGCAATAACTTATTGCATGATGCTTGAATTGGTTCTAGACCCAGGAATGAATTTCACCTGTGTGGTGAGTGTTGTGTGAAGGGAAAAAAATGTATCAGAAATATTCCACAGAACAAAGCAAGCTGATAAGTTAAACAAGAGGATTGGAAGAGAGCCTGCTATGATTGGTCATATTGGATAAACAATGTGAGAAAAGTAATCTGAGATATTTTAAAAGCCATTCTAAATCCTTACCTAGAAACAAAGGAGAGATATACTACACTTTCTTTGTGTTAGCCAAGAAGAAGGAGTGAGGATATTGTGCTTCCATTCATGCCTTTGTTGAGGCTCTCATTTTTCAAACACACTGAATTAAAGCCAGAAGAAAATCTGAGCTCTAGAGATACGAAACAAACCGGTGATAAAGGAAAAGACTGTATAATAGGATAACTATTAAATACTATTTTCCACCAATTAATATCATAACAGATGAAGCTCTAATAGGATTAGAAAACTATAGTTTGACATGGAATCTCTGTGATATAGAGCACAAAACCCCCAATGTCTACAGCTGAAGAAACTAAAAATGTTGAGTTGTATGAGCTAAATGTTAATAACTATCAAAACAACAAATATTTAATATAAACAGCAAAAATCTAGTAGCAGAAACCTTAAACTAGCTTTAAAATATTTCACTGACCTAGTATTTGAGCTGCAAGGCTGATATTTCACACCTTGTCTGTGCTGCCAACTTCTGCTTGCACTACACATGTGCTTCATGTCTTTATGTCCTGACCACTCAAACTACACATCCAAGTGCAGCTTATACATTCATCTTCAAGCTTTTAGATGTGATTGATGCCTGTAACAAATAAGTGGATTTGAAGTAAAGGTTAAATGAATTATCATATTTATCTGGGCCTATGAGCTGTTATCAAACCTTCCACAGGCTGGCACTGCACTTAGAAATGAGTATTTCAAAGTAAAAGGTTAAGGGTTTTATATAGAGAGAAAAATAATCAAGTAATTGACCAATTCATTTGCTAAGTCAGGTGATAAAGACACTTTATCCTTAAGTGTCAGGACAGATGTAACGTCGCTTGCAAAATCCTTTATGAAACTAAGAAACATTGAGCATTTTCTTTAAAACTTCATCTTTCAGTGGGAAATGCAATTCAACTTAACAAGGTAATATATATGCTTTTGAATTACCTTCCTTTTGTTTTACAGTGACATCAAATATTCTGACATAAGACTAGAATCAAGTACAATAGAAAGCAAACAAGGGTTCTGGGTAGAAAATCAGCAAATTTTGGAACTTACATTCACATTTGCAAGTACTCAGGTATGGATTTTACTTCAGGAAATACAGCATACAATTACAATATAACTGTCCAAACATTACTCCTGTATTGCAATCGTATTTCATTCCCCCATTATGCATGATTTCTGAAACAAGTTTGAAAGCTGTATTCTAGAAATGGCTTCATTCCAAGTCATTCTGTAGTGGATATTACTGAATATAATAAAGCCCAGTTACTGCTGAAAATAAAATGGCTATTATTCATGTATTTGCTGTGCTAGTGACAAGCTTACCCGAAATTTGTGGTTAAACAAAGCAAAACTTAGTGTGTGATACAAGAAAAAACTGAGCTAATTAGTTATCTAAAGCTTATATGCTATCAGTAGTGATAATAAAATGCCTTTATTCACACTTACAGAGGCTCTATCTTACTGCTTAAATTTAAAGCAGTATTTTGAGGGCATAATTGTAGCAGTGCTCATTAGATAGAAGCAGAGTCATTCTTCATCCTGCTCTACCTGAGCAAAGCTTCTAAAAATGAACTATAACTAGAGAAAAAAAAATGTTGCAGCCAATCAAAGTCTAGGTGTACAGACCTTCTTGTCGTGTGTGAATGCATATTATGAAAATATATAATAGGCTACCTGGGTTTACTTGTTTTAGCTATTCTGCATGCTTTTTATAAATGACTATTGGTCTGAAAATGAGCAGTTGTTACGTATTGTCCACCTTTTTTTTTTCCCAAGTATTAATTTAATAAGTATTAATTAAACATAAGCATCTGAAGATTACAGGGGCATGGACATGAAAGCACATACTGTGGCACATGCATGCGTACAGATTGCTTTTAGGAGAGAATCAGTACACCTGCAAGTGAAAGGCAAGGGCTAATTTGAGGGTTCTAATTTCCATCTAATTTGAGGCTAAACCAATAAATAAATGAAACATATGTTGGGGCAAAATTACATACACGCTTTCTGGACCAGGCTGTGTTTTCCTCTCCAGCAATCCACAATGTTTCACAGGGACAACAGGAGTTAACTATGTCAGCCACGTGTAATGGATGAAAATGGCTGAATCGGTATTTCTCAGTGTTAGTGATTATCTATATTTCACCATGTGCTGTGGGAGCTTATTTGAGTCAACTACGGTTTTGCATCAAGAATTTAACAATTTTAAGCCTTCCAAGTAAAACTTTTCAGAGTTCTCCTACAGGAATCCCATTATCATTATTATTGGGGGTTTTTTTTGACAGGCTCATTGTGTGAAACAGACTTATCATTTCATTACTCCAGGACATTAAATTGCTCAGTGGAGCGAGCACATTGCCCTCTTGGTGTGTTGAATCATGAAGCGTCTATGCAGGGTTTGCAAAATTTCTTTATCTCCAGTAACCTTTGTGACCCACCCCAGTGACTGACTGGCACCCTCACTGGGATACCTCCATGCTTTCACTCGGAGGAGCTTTTGTAAACCGTCCTTTTAAAAGCTGACCAAGGCCTTCACAGTTATGGAGTAATCCAGGAACCTCTTCTGCCTAAATTCTTGCACAAGAGCCTAGTGTCAATGAAGCCTAAATGAGTGCCTAAATGAGCACTACTACAAAAAGAGATAACCATTGAAATTGTGGTCTTTAAACTGACCTGTGATTACCTGAATTGAATCCGACACAGATATGCTCCATGCTAAAAGTTCCAGTGTCCACTAGCAGATTACATAAACCCTGGCAACACAACAAACATTTTCATTTTAATTGCATCAAAATGATGACCCAGTTCAAATCCTCCCGTTTTCATCATCTGCGTTGGAAACATTGGCTGATAATGTTGTCAGTAAAATCAGCTGTCCTAGCCAGAAAGAGGATAGCCCTGAGCAATGGTGCCTTCTCAATTAGCACTTTGCAAGCAAAGTTGGCCCATAATTGGCATGAAAGCTCATTGAGCTAAATCAGATGAGATTGACCTGTCAAATATGTAAGAAGAGATGGTATTTATCCTGACCAATCTACAAAAAAGTAAACTGAGAAAAGTTGCAATTTCTTATTTTTTGCCCTTTTTTTCACAAATCAGTAGTGCAACAATCTGTCTAATAACTCTGCCTCAGAGAGAACGTATATGAACAAAGGTGCAGACTTGATTAGTTTGAACTTGATTTTTTGACACAAATGTTCAAATACAAATCTAAAGAGTATAAGAAAATATATACCACTATCTAATTTTTGGATATGCATGAAAGATACAAGTTTAAAATGAGACATAGATGAAGTTACTTATTTTTCAATTGAATTTTTAATTTATATCCTTCTGAAATTACATAGTATTTTATACTGTGAGCACACCTAAAAAATGAAGAGGCAAAAGGAAAATAGTGATTCCATGCCTATCCACAGCAGTTTTCTTTTGTCTTAAGTAAAGTAAGAGATGTAGCACAAAAAAATCCCAGCAGCCACAATCCTCCTGCAAGACGTAATGTAAGCTACAGCCACAAAGCACTGAAGGGCTTTTGGATCACATGATTATTCTTGTGGCAATGTAAATATGTTTCCTTGAAACATAAGGTGGCACTAATATAGTGCTGTGACATTTTTGATTTTAAGAAAAGGTACAGGAAATACATTTAAAAAAATCATAGAACAACAACAAAAAAGTTGATCTGTTCTATTCCAGGTGTATATACTAGTACAAAATGAGTAAGAAATCAAATATAGCCAGCAGAACAGGACTGCTTTCCACCTTCCCAGCACCCTTGGATCTTAGTGGTTAAAATCTGCAGGATACTTCTGATTAGCTGAGACTAGTTTTTAATATCTTTGTACCACACTCTGTGAGTAGCCATGCTGATTTCAAGCTGCCTGTACAGGGAATAGGGAACTAAGTGGACACTGTGTGGATTTCTGCAGAGCACTGCTCCTTGCCTACCAGCGTTCCCTTCTGCATTTTTCTTGCTGGATCTGTACATTATTGCCTTCACTTGCTAAATCCACCCCAGCCTTGCTTCCTGTCCTTCTTGAGGAATACCTCCCCTCTGCACTAGCAGCTCTTCAAACTCCTGATCTCCTGATGAAACTGCTCCTTGCCACCGCACTGCGCTGTGAAAACTGATGATGAGATAGGTGTCAGGCGGGACTGCTTTTCTGGATTCTGTTTCCATTCCTGAGGCCAGAATGGGTGGAAAAATCAAACCGGTTGTCATGGGCTTTATAATCCCTATAAATACAAATTTCAGGTCTAAGACTAACAAAGTTATAGTTTATATTTGATGTCTCTACAAAAGAGTATTTTTATGTTTGGTGATTTTGTTGTTTATTTTTTCAAATGGCCAGCAAAGGACACTTTGCATAGATTTACCTGTGCAGTAGCATTTTGAGTTGGTATTTCCAAGACACATTTACACTTAAAATGGTACAGTATTTTTCCTTATTTTATTAGTCATTATATTCCTCTCATTTTCCCTCTGAACTCTTTTTTCTAGAAGCTTCCTCAAAGGCAGCCAAGTATGCAAGTTGCCTTTTATTTCTTAATTCCAAAAGGGAATATGTTAAGTGCCTGCTCTTCTCTTTATTAATGCATAGTTTACAGTGGAGATAATCCACATGATCCAAGGAACAAAAACACCCACTTCATGCAGGTGTGTGGGCATGGCTGAGTTTCACTGTGCTGCCATAAATTTAACACAGGCCTTGAGATTTATTCACACTGGATAAATATGCAACCCTTCAAATGATTTTGCATCCAATATATCACTAATTTATAAATGTAAATAAATAAACAAAAAGCTGGCACTTGCCTCTTGGTAGAATCTTTGAAAAGCCTTGGTACTTTCATTATTTATTTTGCTTAACAAGGGGAAAATAATGCCTAGTATGCAGTTGTTAACACTTCTCATAAACCTCTAGAACAACTTTTTTTCGCTCAGTGACAAGAAATCTTCACAGGTTTTTATACAAAATCTCTAAGCAGCTATCCAAGATCTGCAGGTTTTTTCCTCCAGCATTCTTCCTCCTTCTGTTTGCTATTCTACTTGGCTCTACTCTTATGTGTTAGTAAGAGGTGCCATTCTAAACCAAAAAGTTTAATCAAAAGCATATAAATTTGCTGATGTGAGGGTGTATCAAATACAAGGGCTGCTAGAGTCGGCTTTAAAGAAAACCCACAACATTCTGTAACATGTTGCACTGGATGATGTGCCCGCTTCATTACGGCATCACAAGATACAAATTCTCCATAACTTGACATAATCACAAATTTAAAAAGGGGGAAATAATAAACAAAACAAGCATGGGTAGTAAAGGCTTCTTTCCTGATTTGACCTTCATGGTGCTGTCTCTGCACCGACTCCTGGTTACCTGCTGCTCTGGTTGTTTGCTCAGGTGGAGCAGTGTGTGGGCACAGGGAGACAACTCAGGCCACTGGCTACTTGTGACTTTTCTTCCACCTGGGTCTGTGCCCTACCTAGTGAGCCCTCTCATAGCCAGAATATTAAACTTGTGTAAAGGCTATTCAAATGTGACTTTATTGTTTCTGGACAATGACTCCAAGCATTCAGGCCACACAATACCTGAGCTATTAAGTATGGCTAGAGCTATGTTTCTTTTGTGGAGTCATACCTGGCTTTACATCATGGTGTACTCATGTTTGACTGTACCTACAAAGATCCCAGGGCAAGGATTTCTCTCACCTCGTTAGACCTGACTGTGTGCGTACATTGCACACGGGAAGAAGGAGAGACTGTGATTGTCAGTAGCCAGTATTCCTTATCTCCTGATTCACAAAGCAGCACAGTATTCTTTGACACTGCTCTTTCTCACCTTCAAATGAGTGTTGGAAAGACAACTTCTACCCTTTCATTTTAATCTTATACTTTACTTTGCCACACTTATTTAGGCTTACTCCACAAGTCCTCCCATTGATGTTATTAAAATGTCAGCATAGAGTGATCAGGCTACTTTGAAGATTCTTCTGAAAAAAACTGGAGCAATTTTATCTCTATACATTTTATCATCTCATGCAGATTAAAAAAGCCTCTTCAAACAAATGCCCAATAGAACAGGTATTGTAAGAATTTCTGTGGGCAGATAATTATGTTAATTTGTTGTCATTGTTATTATTGCCTTTTATTATTACTAAACTGTTGCCTATTGAAACAGACAAGTAATTTCCCCTTCACAAAAATGAAATAACCTCCATGTTAATACATTTCTAAAATAAAGGTACTCACAATACAAGAAATGTTGCAAGCAATGCAAGATTGTGTTTGTCTCACGACAGAAATGAGTGTATGGAAGTCACAAGGAGTGCCTGCAAAACAGCAGGCTTTGGTAGGGTGCAGAACAATATGTGGGAGCACATCAAACAACTGGGAAAGGTTTTTTTGCATAAGATATGTGTGTAGCAGTATATAGGTTCATGATGTTTTTTGTAACATTCCTCCATCTTCTATTGTTTACAATTCTCCGTTGCTATATCACATTTCTCATCAGAGCGCACTACTTTTGAGTCTGGGCTTGTGCCTCGCTGATACATCTCAAAGGCATCTATGATACTACAGGGGTGTCATAAGTACATATTTTTAATCCTTTCTTCTCTCTAACTGGGAGTCGTACTCCCAATTCTGTTTATTAACTGCCACTCTTTAGAAATCCTGGTCTTGAAGATTTGCCACCTCCCTGTTTCTCTCTGGTCTTGTATGCTGCCTTCAATTCAAGCAACTAAATTATGTCAGTGGCACCCAGCTTCTCTCTCAGCGTTTTCACCTGCTGCTTCTAGGCAGAAAAAAGAGCCGTTCTCCCCAGTCTGCAGCTGTAAGCTAATTATCTCTGATCTGTCAGCAGAAAATTTAAAGAAATACACACTTTTACTCATTTTGGGTTTTTTTTTTTCTTTCAAGTAAACCACAGGCCAAGTGTTCTCCATGTAATTTTCAATTTAACACTACTGGCTTCAGAGCCTGTACATAATAGATGAATTTAGTTGGGTAGGTTATGATTCACCTAACTTTTCTCCCCAGGCGTCAGATGGAGAATTCAGGCACCATTTGGGTCTTGGATTCCACAACAGAAGTCAGACACCTAAAATTTAGGTTTGAGCACTGCAATGCCCACAAGTCTTTGTGCATCTGGGGCACAGAGACCTAACTCAGCTCTGCCTGAGGCTGCTTTCCCTTCCCCCACCCCTTCAGACTGAGGGTTTCTGCCCTGCCTTAGCAAATAAATGAATGAAGGGCATTAAAGACACAGAGTCAGTGTCTCTTTCCCTCATTCAGATTATAATAGTTTAAGGTTATGCCTCTGATTTTAGAGGAAATTTGGCCTCATTTTTGGGAAAATTCAGCCTCATTTCTGAGGATACAGAGTTTTTCCAAAAGCAGGACAAATTTGATAAGAACTCTAGATGTATTAACAAGATAAGAAGCTTATTATTCCTCTTCATAGCAGCACGAAGGAATCAAAAAAAGCAATTAGTTCAATAGGTGACAGTTTCCTTTAATGACCCACTTAAATAAGAAATAAATAAGGTCACCCAAAGTTTACACCTGTGCTATTTGAACACCACTAAAAGAAGCATATGGAGCAATGCTGAATTCTCAGTTGACCTAGCAGTAATTTTATTCATGCTGCCAGCGGGAATACACTGCTTATTAATTAGTTTACTCAGCCTTAATATTTTTTTGCATTAGTTTATAAATAGACATTTCTAGATTACATCAATCATTTGTCAAAGATCTGATGGGTCAGCCATGTCCTTGTCAGAGAAACTAGTTAACACGGCATTTAGCAGCTAAAAATTGTCTCTGCTAATGGAAGAGAAATAGAAATCCATCCAAATCTCACAGAACTAATCCTAAAATAACGAGACAAACCACTGAGGCTTTCTTCTCCACCTTGTAGTGGAGAACTGAAAGCAGTTGTAGACACCTAAGAAACTGAAGCCCATGGAAAAGACATATGGCATAGGATCCATCATGTGACTGCCTGGATGGAAAAAACCCAAAGACATCTGAAAATGTCATCTGTGAATCTTGACTGCTGGTGGGAACATCCCTCACCCAGAGTTAAGCTTTTTGAAGTGCAAGGCCTCAGCTGTTTCCTTGGCACTTCCTGCTGACATCCTTGTCTTTGATGCCAGCACCAGCTTTGCCTCTTTTAGCATAAAGTACTTGTCTTTGAGGATAGATTTTTACCTAAATCTTAAATGATTTTTAACTCTTGCTCTGTTTTCCCCACAGTTTGTAATGTCATTTGGCTTAATAAATTTGGAGCTGTGACTCTTACAATGTGTCCCAAATGCTCCAGTGGGATGGTATTTTCTGCAGTAATTGTAGAAACTTGCAAAAACTGTCCCTCCTGCCTGACCATTTGGTATAAGCCAGCTTGCTCTGGCTCTTAGTGGTAGAAAATGCACAAGTAAGTTGATTTCATAGATATGTTTACAGCATTGTTCCGTTCTGCCTTTACTCTTTCTGAGAAAAAAAGGTGGCCATTCATTTCCCATTTATTTTCCACTGTTCTGATTTTAAGCCCTTTGTAGTTATATGAACATCAGGGGGATCTAAAACTACAGTGCTGAAAGACTTAAGCAGATTTTAAGCAGAGAAAATATGTGTCCAGACTTGTTGAAGCTTTTAAAATGCCATCTAAAAATCAGTGTAGAGAAGTCAGCCCCAGCTCTGCCACTGAACATAGAAAGCAGTACTTTGCAAAGAGCACTTCCTTGTTCAAGTACTCTAAAAGTGTATTTTTAAACATCTGGAGCTGTGAAAGCTGTTCGGCTGAGACTGTTTGTTACAGGAGGAGCCAGGGGATGGCAAGCAGCCATGGGATCAACAACATAACACCTGGTTTCTGACCTAAAGTGGCTAAGAAACTGAAGATCTCATCATTGGCAGCCACAGCTTCCCTGCAACATGATCTCTTCTCTGATATATTTGTGTAGTGCTCTTTTTAGGCCTCCTGTAGGCTTTCGCTCCAGAAAAAAACCCCAACCCCCTGAATTCTTTCTTTCCTTGTAGAAACTGGCAGAGAGACAAAAAGCAGAGTATGAAAGACAGTAAATGGATCTCAGCAGGAGGAGCCCTGTTCCCCTTATAATGACCAGCCAGCATGTCTGTTGCTCCAGTGCAGAAATTCAAGTTCTGTCTTTAAAATCACCAGGCAGCTTCTAGACCTCATGGATTCCCTAATTTTTCCTCCAGTTCCATATTATAGCATTCACGCTTCCTGCTACAGGGGTCTAACCGTATCAAATGTTTCTCAGTCTGCCAGAAGGATTCCTCACAAGCACTGTGTATTTGTTCTGGTCCTACGCACTTCCATACATTTTTTGGTATAGACGTGTACAAAGTCAGTGGGAATTATGCCCGCGTAGGGCAGAGCTGAATGCAGCCCCAGATTTACTGTGTCATCCAGTATTTGTAACACAATAGCGTTTGTCAAAGTGCCAGTGTGAAGTGCATGTGGATTTCAAACAGCTGTAGTGCTGCCATATGCTGCCCTTTGGTTAAGCCATGACTTAAAGTTCAGCTTCCCATTTAGAGCAAAAATTGACAGATTCATCTTTTTTGGGTCTTCAGAAGCAGTCAGGCTCTTTGCTGTGCATTTTCTCATCTAAATCTGTCTGATTGGCGCTGCTGACACCTCTTCCTGACACTGGACTTAGAGGGTGCCTTGATTTCTGAAAAAAGAAACCTCCTCACAGAGTCCACTGTCCACCATTAGGGAAGTGTTTGGGATCTCAAGCCCAAGCCAAAAGCTCAGGGGAGACGCATTGCCAGTAAGACCCCATCTCCCACTTTAAGATGTGGCAAATCAGGACAATGTGAGGGTCAGAGACCTCACACAAGATTTAAGCTGTGCAAATGAGCTTGCAGTCTCTTCTGAGACATGGCCGTGCCCTCCATATTAAAGGGGAACTCCCTAAATATCAGGTTTTGGGATACCCTTGATCCACCTCTCTTAGTGAACAACAACAGCATAATGCCTCTGCCCGTGACTGGTGGAGCAGCGTTGCAGCCTGACTCCCTAGACTGCTGGTCCATGAATTTTAGAGGCTTTTCTGAGCAATAGCTGTTCATCTACTGAAAGTGATAAAACTCCAGCAGAAAATACCTGACAGGGCACTAACCTGAAATCATATATCCATACCTCTGTTCTGAGTCATGCTAGCAGTGTATTTCAAACCAGGGCTCCTACATCCCCGGTGAATGAGCTAAACTGCGTGTTTTCAGAGGTCATGGAGATGGTGACAGTCTGGTTGCCAGCAGGGACTTTTAGGACGTGGGAAAGGACACAGACTTAGCTCAGGGTGTGGTCTGTCTAAAAAAGATGGATTGAGAAATGAGGCAAATTGTTAGTACATGTGTGATTCATGTGGTTTGTGAGGAAAAAAATGGATTAAAAGGCCTATTTGAAAAAGGAGATTTATGCATCTGGTTGGAAGATACAACAACAGAGTATTCAGAGAAATATTTCCCGTTAATGTACTATAAAGGAAACATCCTGATTTTGCTATGGAGAAACATAGGTAGAAACCTCTTAAGCTTTGTAACTGCAGTCAAAAATATAATCCTCTCTTTCTGGATAGGATACTTAAGAGTTTCAAATCCTACTACTATTAATGCAAGCTTAAAGTGCTTTATCACCATCCAGGATGTTTTACAGGAGCAGTTTCCTAAAGAATTGTGGACCCAATAACTGGCCAGGATGGCGTCCAAACTGTTTCTCACGCAGTTCCTCCTCAGATTTTCTAAGGTTATACTACAGGAAAAAGCCATGCAAGTTTGACTAGTAAACTATATATTCCCTCTCTCTTTCTTTTTAAGGGACAAAGCAGAACTAAGGAGAGTTCAAAGTACAGAAAAAAAAGTGTTTGGGGCATGGAAAATTCACTAAATGGAAATAGACAGGGAAGCATGGGTACTATAAGAAAGAGAATGAGATGAATGAATTTTAACCTTTCTTTAAGGTGGAAATATGCTAACAAGTGATAGAACTTAGGAGTTGATTTCCCTGTCTCAGAAGAAAGGAATAGAGAGATTCAAAGGTGGAAAGCTAAAAATTGATCAAAGAAAACACTCTTTCATATGATGTGTGACTGAACTGTAAAACCTCCACAGAAAGCCACAAAGGCCTGGAATTTAGGAAGATTAAAAAAAAAAAAAAAACACCAGAACTTCAACACCCATTAAGAGCGCTCAGAGTTCTGATTTACACTGCCCTTAAAGAAAAATAACTTAGTACACTTAATGATTTGTATTAGAATAGCTGGCAATGGATAGGTTATTTCCAAGGGACTTGAAAATGTTACTGAATGGGTCTTATATTTTATAGGCATTTAATTGCCACCTGATTCATGTCTGTCAGTTGGTTGGTAATCAGGGGCCAAATTCTTAAGGGCATTGAAATCAGTCAGCTGCATCAGTGAGAAAATTCACTTCATGCTTAAGAAATCGTGTTTGGGTCAGCCGCTGCTCCAGGAGCCGGCAGTAATGTTAAGTGGAACCGTCAAAGAGTGAGTAGGAAGTGTAAACCTTCACAGACCTCTGTGTGCGACCCAGAAAGAGCCTCTCCAGAGACGCTGGTGCCAACCTCGGGGTCTGCAGAAGATACTGCTGTGACAGTCACAGCTGGTTATCCCTGCATCCGTGATTCTCACCACCCGTGAAGCTTCCAAGGGTTTAATTAAGGCGGATCCTCCTCATTGTTCCTTGCAAAGCACGTCTGGCAGAGCGGTGCAGCAGATGAGCTAAGGCATGCCAAAGGCCCGGGATCAGCTCCCACGTGCCTCCCTTACAGGCTCAGCCCACTTCCAAGAAATCTTTCGAATTCCAAGCGGTTGCTCTCACAGCCGTGCACGGAAAGCTGAATGAATGACTGAGCCTCACCACTCGCAGCTTCAGCCCTGCGTCTGCCACACTCGGGGCCGCGGCGAGAGCTGTGTGAAACTCCTGCCTTGTGCAACGCGGAGCAGCTCTTCCCTTTGAGAAGGAGTTACCAAAGTGCCAGCGAGTGAGGCTTCGACACCTCCTCTCCACCTCCCTGCGAAAGCCTGAACAGCCCACAGTAATCCCTCCCTGATGGTGACCGAAAGGGAAAATAAAACCAGTCCGTCTAACTCTCGTCAGCAGTGATGGGGCCTTTCTGGAGCAAAGTGTGTTGGTTTTACAATCCATCAGTAGCGTGACACAGCTAAAATGCAGTGGTAAGATATCTCTCAAAGAACTGGTGCAAAAATGAGTCTCCCAAGTCTCATCTGGATGCTTGTAGGCACCAGTCTATTAGTGGTGTCTTGTGTAAAGACGATGCTGTGGAAACATTGCAAGCAGCCAGCTACACAGGGAGACAAAAGTGTTGTATAACTTGATAAATATAGTTCTGATGCTATCTTTGAAATATTTAGGCTGAATAAAAAATCCAAAGCAAAAACGTCTGCTGTTTTAAAACGCAGCAGTAAAAGGGAGTGGAGGGGAGGTGGCAGAAGGGATTTATGTCTCTTCTGCAGGAACAATGTCTTAGTATAAATCCCTTGTATTGTGTGTAATCACATAGGTTACACCTTTCGGTGGCCAAAGCATCCAGACTTCAGTTTTATCACTGTTTGTCATAAGAGACTGAAAGGACAAAGCTACGAAAAGAAGCTCCGAGCTGGCTGCCACCAGACTGGTGCACTGACAGTCAAACCAACAGGAATTTCTGCTCCTCAGTTTTGAGCTGGCTTAAGGAAACAAAACAAACCCAAATATCGGATATTGCCAAAAGTTATTCTGTCTTTCAAATACGCTCACTCAGTTTTGAGCTGCACATCAATAACTGCTTCTTCATTCTGCTCAAATGATGCTTTCTAAAGTGAACTACTTACACTTTTTTGAGAAGAAATTTTAACAGATTTGATAATTTTTCTTAAATTACAAGAAGCAAGACAAAGCAATCTGAGATATTTTTAGCTTAATGTATTGATGAATGGAAATGGAAAACTAAGCAGATTGAAACGAGCTATATTTAAATTGTATTTAGGAATTTTACTGCATGCAATTTCCCTCAGATGCAACTGAATAAATACAAAAGGAAGAGATAAAGCCATATAAAAATTCAAGCTAAATTCAAATTAAAACTGATTGAAAAATAAGTGGCTTATAAGAAAACACACTCTTGGTACAGGGACGGTTCCTGTGTTCCATCAGAACCTTTTTTTTTTTTCGGGAAATGTCATCACCAGCTTGAATCCAGAGACAGGCATATAAAAGGAGGACAGCCCAGGGCAACATTTGAAAAGAAACTTTCAGGGTGAGTAACAAAAGCTCTGTCCAGAAATTAAACCTTATTTGGGAAGATATGAAGCCCCAGCGAGGGCTGGTGTGATGAGCAGCTGATCAGGGCATGGCATCTGGGTGTGCAGTGAACAGGCTGGAGGAAAGCAGGCAGGGTTTACTCACCAGGGGAAAATCGAGAAAAGACCTACAGATCCAGCCATATGAATCTCTACAGCTTGGGCACTGTTTTGAGGCCTGGAAAATTTGTATGTGCTTTGTTGGTTATGTATGAAAACGTAATACATAATGAAGGAAAATGTGTGAAGCAAAGGCAGCACGTGCATTATTTTTAACTCTTGCATCATGATGTGGATTTCTCCAAATCTTGAGATCTTTTAGAGTGACAAACAAAGGGCTCTTTTGGCCTCCTGGCCTCACATCCTCCCGTACTCCTCGTGGCAATGAAAGCTGAAGTGCTATTGATTCTGAATAATTACTAAATTATTCATGTGGTCATATGCTTCCAACAGCTGAGTTTAAAGACAGTCACAATTAGGTATGTTGAACGAATTAAGAGATTTGGAAAGACTAGAAACATAGCATGTGGGCATGAACAGATAATGTAATAACATTGCACAGCTGACCTGCTTGTTATACATATGGGATTGAATTGAATGCAGGAGTAGGAAGGAACGAGTTTAAATATTAAAGAGAGGACAAAAAGACTCATTAAAAAGTGAACAATTTTTATTACACATTTGCTAGTAATCCAACCTACTTTTAACGAACAGATACAGCAAATTGCTGACAATGTTCAATAAAATACAAAATACAATTTTTATGGCATTTGATAGCATCTTATAAAAGCAAGTCACTGTTGGTATGTTTTTGAGTACAATCTTCATAATATTCAGAACAACACTCTTGTAAAGCATTTTCTCATAGCTAAGAGCTATAATAAAATCTGTATAAGTATTGCTTATGTGTGTGCAATTCTGAACTGTGATAAGTAGGATCAGATATCAAACTGAACTATGCTAATTTATGTCCACTGAAGGTCTTATCTAGAAGCAACTATCCTCCCACCCTCAAAGAATTCCCCATATTATTAATTTAACAGTTGCACTTCTTCAGCAGTCAAAGCACATGAGGGTCTGTCAACGCACTTACGAAAACACAAGTCCTATTCCAGGGGTTATGACAGCTGTGCACAAGGCTCTCTGCTTTTTGGAGTTTCAATAGTCCTTCAGCTATTCAATTCTTGCAGATCTTTAATGTCTTTTTCACAGGATCCCAGGCTGCAGAAAGCACTGAGTTCTGGCCTGGGTTCTCCACCCCATTTAGGCTTTGTCTCCTCTCTGTGTCTAGCAGAACAACCTGGCCTGATCTCCTCACCTACATGAAACAACAACCAATACTTACCAAATACTACACTTATTTGCTTTTAATCTGTAAACACTCTTGTTCTGCTTGCCGTTACGTGTTTCCCACCAAAGCCTTTCCCAGAGCTGTGAAGACCCTGTTTCTCTACCTCCACAGCTGCCACCTTGCTCTGATTTCTCCCTGGATTTTGTCATTGCAGATCTCCCTGAGCCTCCTCCTCAGAAAGTCAGTGCCCTCTCACACACTTTCCCTCTCTTGCCTTCCTCCAGAAGCAGCTCCCAGCAGCTCCACCTCCTCATCCTCACCGTGTATGGGCAGGCTCTTGCCCTTCCTTCTCAAGAGGGTTTCTTATGGATTGCATTACGCCTTAATTACACATCAAAGTATTTGCATGAATCACGTGAAAGACGGGTATTATTTTGTTTCATAGACGATAGCTCAGTCAGCTGAATCCAGCACCAGTTGGATTATGAATAGCACAATCATTAATACACTGTGGTTGGTATATGCTCCAACATTCATCTTTTTCCAAAACAAATATTACTTGATTTCTGGTCTGATGCTTCATATAATGACATACAAATTGTATAAGGAGTTTGTTTGGTGTGTTTAAACCCCAGGCATTTTCCCCACCGAAATTTGTAATGTGGCTGTGGAGATGGCGAGCGGCAGCTAGAAAGACTGAATTTTCATTGTCCTTTATTTTGCTAACCACTACAAAATTTTAAGCTTTTCTGCAAAAAGAAAATTTATGGTGCCCATAGAAAACGAGTGTGCTGCTGACTGAGTGAGCACTTGATCAATGCACCACAGCAAAGCTAAAGAGACAGGCTGAAGAAGAGGTACAACAAGAGTTTTAAACCTAGGCAGTAACATTGTTATGCTTACTTTGTGAGGCACTATTTTATATAACAGATCCTAATTCCACTCTAGACGGATAACTACTGTGCATTATAATTTTATTTTCAACTTAATGGAGCCTATTGACTTGGACTAGCTCTTGCCAGAGAAACAGTTTTGTAACAAAGGCAGTAAATTCTGATTTTGTGCTTGTTTGATAATTAATAGTGAGCTGTCAGCAGCAGGACAAAATGAAAGTATTCTTTTTCCTCTGCAAGTTATAAAAGATGGGTTATAAGTCAATGGCTTTATGCTGAGTGTCTAAGGCACATATCTTTTACTAAAATGAGTTCAGCAACTCAGTGGAGGTTCTGCTCTGTTTAGGAAGGTATGTGTGCAAGGCACTCCCATTAACCTTGGCCCCAGGCATAAATATACAGATAGTTATTACACTGGCAACGATTTTTCCCTCCGAGTGGAGACACAGTTTATAGCAACACTGATTTTCCCTTATTGCTAAGACAGTGGCAAAAATAGGTGTTCATTGGGGTCAGTATACGTGCTAGTTATAAATATATGTAATACGTTATAATTGGAAAAAAGAGGCACAGTAATGAAAATGCCATGTAAACTTGACCCAATAGAAGTATTTGTTTATCAACATCTTCCAGTATTTACCAGGGATTAAAATAAAAACAATAGCCTTGGCCTTAACTAAGCTAGGGCCGCAGCTCTAACAGATGGCTGTGCCAGACAGGCTTTCAGCAGAGACCAGACCTGAGCATCTCACAGCAGATAACGACGTGGGAGCCCTCACGACAACCCACCGAGATCAGGACGTGAAATGAAATTCCCTCTGTGCAAGCAGGAAGCAGAGAGTGAAAACACAATCCAGCCGAGTATCTGTGTGCTCGGAGAACGTAAGGCTATCTCCTTTGAAATGACTTACAGATGTAAATAGAGGATTAGGCCCAACATTTACTGAGATGCCAGAGGATGCTCACATGCTTCACTCTTACGCCTTCTGCTGGACCAAGCCAGCCTCCCAAGGTCATCTGCACCAGAGCCAGGAGGAGAACCTAAGTGCCACTGTGTGACTTTCCCTTTAAGGTCAAGTTCCAGCACAGATTCTGTAAACTGGATCTCTAAAATAAGACCCATCTCCAAGAAGTCATACTAGTCCAACCATTTCCCAGTCCAGGGATTTCTGTACATTCCATTTCAGAGTACTTGTGCCATTGCGACACGCTAAGTGCCTTCACCATATAGTCATTTTTCACTGATTATTCAGAAAATAATAATAAATAATTTGACAAATGGGAATTGCATGACCCATAATACGAACAGCTAACTGCCTTTCTTCAGTGAAATTTCTATGGCTAATTGGCATCTGTTGTTAAAGTGACAAATGCATATTTGCCCTCTGCAGACCTTCCCACCTGTTACTCCATGGATGATTGTACCATTTATGTGCTGCCAACAAACTGAAAGGTGCTTCACTTTGAGGGTGATTTGGCTTTGTCAGAAAGTTAAGGTACTATTTATTAAATGAATTTGTTACCCTAGTGAAAATCAGGGCAGCAGAACCCCAGATCTTGTAATTAAGGCTTGTGCTACCCGCACATGGTGGCCCCTATCTCCCTTAAGCTGCAGTAAAGCAGGGACGGGACAACGCATGGCCCCACTAAAAGAACCATGAAGAGATGTCTTGGCTTTGCAGCACTTGCAATCCTTCATCATCCTCCCAATGTCTTTCCTCTCCTATTCTTTCTTGCTCAACCCCGTCACCCCAGGCTCACCACTTCCCCTCCTCAGGAGAAGCAGTGACAACAACAGTGCCCAGAAGGCTCCAGGTATTTTTTTTTCTCTGATTCTGTCCACAGACTAAGTCTACCCCATAATGTCTGGGAATTATTACTCTCAACTCCAAGATCATCCAAGAAATCTGGCTACTGCATCTGACTGCAGTTCACCGACTTCCAAGGGCATAAGATGCCCAGGTGTTTTCTAAAATCTGCTGATGCATGGAAGAGAGAATTTGAAAGAAGTAGGTTAACAGAAGTCAGTGTACTCTAAGGAGATTTCCTATAAACCGCTAGCAATCAGTTTGGAGAGAGTGGGGAGAGAAGAAAGGGAGAGATGGGAGGGAGACAGGCAGGCAGGCAGGCAGGCAGGCAAGTTTGGTGACTTTCTTATTTATTTTCATATTTTAAAAAAGAAAAGAATTGCAAAACTAAAAAAGAAATACTTAGAAGGCAAAGTTTCCATAGGAAAAAAATATTTTATTTTTTTAAGAACAAATTCAGTTTGAAACAGACGTGGAATGTGATTTTCATAATTTTCATTTTCTGGGAACTAATTTCAATGTGGAACTAAAGCAGATTTCAAACTTATTACCGGCTAGTTTTAATACAGAATGAAACAAACAAACAAACAAAAACAAAAAATAAAATTTAAAAAAAGAAAAAGAAAGAAGAAATTATTTATAACTCAAGCATAATACTGTGTTACTTACAAACCAGACAAGGAAATTCTTAAATAAATATTCATGGTACACAATTTCAGCACAAATATGCGGCAATTTGGCAACCTTTTATATAATTTTTTCCTCAATACAGTGCAAAGGGGAATGACACTGCCTTTAAACAAGCTGTAGCTAAATACATTGCAAAATTCAAATTTTATACAAAACATCTTGCTCAGACTTTATAAAAAACCAACATTGCTCTATATACACAATCTGGTTAAGAAAAGCCTTTTTTGTCTTGTTTTCATGTGTGTTTTTTTATTATTTAAAAATGTGAATAAGGCTACTGTAACACCCCAAATCCATATACAGTAAATCTGAACCTATTTACAGCATCTTCACTTAGACATGATGGTGCAAATTCCAATTCGGGTGATTAGGGATGATCATACAAGCAAGGCATTTACAGTAACTTTTCAAAGCTGGACCAACGTCAAAGAAAGGAACAGTTGGTAGATTGTCATAATTCTGCACCAGACACAAAACAGACGCACAGTACATTTTCTTTTTTTCAATTGGTTGCAGGTTGCTCTTGAGCAATTAGTCTGATTTTTTTTTCACAGTTTAGTATGTAACTAGAATGTAGCCAACTGATGAAGCGTAGATATGATTTAATAAAAATAAGGATCAGTAAGCCCATCTTTTCCCTTCCTCCCCCTCCCCCAAAATAAAATCTTAATGACTTACAAGAGAACCTTGTATGGATGGATTCATAGAAAAGAAGGGTTGTTGAAAAGAATTACATATGTACTGTAGTTAGTCACCATGGTAACCTTCCACAGAACCATGGGTTGGAATTTTTTTGTTTTTTGTTTCTCTCTCTTGGACCAACATCCCAACGTTATCTTTAGGTTCAGAAAACAAAGAGAGTGATCATTTCTATGACAGATTTTTTTCTTTTCTTTCTTGTCTTTCTTATTTTTTCCTTTTTTTTTTTTTTTTTCTTGCAGGTGCTCACCGGAGGTCTGAGAACCCTAAAATGCTGTTGCTACATTTTCTTTCCAAATCAGAAAGCAAAGTGTTACCATAGTAACATGACTATGTTAGAAATGTCTATTTGCATAGCACATATAAAAGTAGAGTTTTTTTATTTCCTCCCCAGGGTGGGAGCCTTAGGGGAATAGCCATGCTAAAGAGAAAACTTTAACCTGAAACCCCCTGTCTACGAACCTCAACGAAATCTACAGAACACATCAGCCTGTAAGGCAAGGGAAAACACAACACAGAAAATAAATGCCGGCACGTCTTGTTGCTGTTAAATATGTGATGCAGTAACACTGAATTCCTGATTTTTTGGACCTTGTATTTTCTACTTTTCTCTTACAAGATGCTTTGGAATTTTTCTTTTTTTTAACTATGCTCCCACTGGTGGTTTTGGATGGCTGATTTTTTTTTCCAGAAGTAGTTCATCTAAAAAAAAAAGTGCGCATATGCATACATATATATGCATACGTATGCATATATAGATTTATATATGTGTGTATATACATAGACACACACACACATATATATATATATGTAAAATGATGACAAGTTAAGACTATGTAATTGCTGCAAATGAATTTCACATCTTCTGGTGTAGATTCTGTGCAATCTCAAAATATATATTAGTAAAAAAAAACCCAAACCAAAAGTAAGAAAGGATGAACAAAAGAAAAACTCTCACTTTATATCCCTTGTGTTCTATACACCTATTATAAATAAGACATATTTTGCTTCTCCATCTCAGTGTCATAATTTATTTTACTCTTACAGACTGCCAGAGGTTTGCCATATGTGCTATAACTTTGCAACAGAGCACCAATGAACTGCTGTGTCAGTCAGTACCTACACTCACTGTGCAGGGACAGCACTACAATAAGCCAAAGTGCCAAAAGGGTCAGCCACATAGAAATTCTGCCTTACTTTTAGAGATGAGCAAGGTTCTGTGGTTTGTTGGTTTTGGTTTTTTTTCCACAACTTTACCAGTGATAGAATTATAGCTCATGTGACCCACCGGCTTATAATCATCTTGGTCACTTGGCTCTCTGTTGTTTTCTTAAATGCTTTCCCTGTGTTTAGTATAATGTGATAGTATAGCAGCTGAGTCTGCTTAAAAGTCATCCAAAGCAGACTACATTTTTGCTACAGCTTCAAAGCTGTGTATTTTATTGCCAGTACCACAACAGCCCTGCCCTAATATATCCTCAGCGGCCTGCTATTGTCTTGTCTTCTCCAGGCTTGTTCACTTACTAACAATACCCCTTTTGTTCTACTGTATTGAAGGTACTATTTTTTTCTGCACCCTGGTATTTGATAACCATGAATTCCTTCAAATGCAGCCTTAATCCACTGTGCATGTTACTGTGTTTCCTACTTGCCTCTTAAAACTTAGCATACCAAAGTGCTGTGCTACCTAAATGCATTTTTTTTTTCCTTCTTAGTTTCTATTTTTGAGGCAGCAATATTCAATTGCAACTTCAATCAGCCCTTCCCTCCACCACCCAGTCCTGCTCTTGACTTTGTTGACAGCCTAACATTTTGGCTGGAAGGCTCCTTACTATCAAACACAATTTTTATAAATGCATTACCCATTCGAGTGAGGCTGCTGTAGCAGATGGATGGAGTGCGGATCTCCAAACATTAATGTTCCATTAGTGATTCAGGAGGTGGAGTGAAAGGAAATCTTATGTGAAGGATGGCAGAGCCCCGGATAACAGAAACAAATGGAACAGTGACGGACTAAAAGCAAGAGAACTTTAACAAGTCTTACTTAGACACCAAGGTCTGTGTGACAAATCCAGTACGCACTGAGAGAGACACACAAAAGTCAGAAGATTGCATTTCAAGCTTGATATACCCTGGAGCACCTCCCCAGGATGCCTAGAGCTATTAACATCCATGGATTGCTCCATCTTCCCTTGGCTTTTGTACATGCCTGAACGCCCACAGCACATGGCTTTGAGGATGATGAATGTAACAAGAGTACAGCAATCAGAATGGGCATCTTCTACATAAAAGTCTTCCAGCTTTTAGTGAATACTTATTCACTGAGATAGGAATTCTACAGACTAGGTAAGCTGTCCAGCTCGCGTCGGTTCCTCGAGAAAGAGCTGTTGCCTTCTCCCCCCTGTGCTTAAGTCAATGCTAGTGCACAAGGCATCATCACAAACCCCAACAGAAAGCATATGACCAGTGAGTTTCCTCTACTGTACCACAGAGCTGGCTGTGTGTTTCTCAGACCTTGTAATAAATGTTTGCTGGACTCTGAGGAGGCATCTCTTGAACTATGTACACCGGATGTCCATAGTCGCCGCTGACTTTTTCATAGTGGGGGCAAAAGACACTGTCTGCAGTCCTTAGAGGAATGATAATGTCACTGGGCTCAGAACCATTGTTGTTGCCACTGCGTTTTGGGGTGGCTAATGTACTAAGTGACAGAGTTGTCGTGTGTTGCGGGGAATGCTTCCTGTGTCTTCTCCGGTACTTCAACAAAAGAACCACCAAAGTGATGATGATGACGATGAAAATGATGCACCCTGATGCAATCCCTGCAAATAAGGCCACCTCTGAACCCAGTATACTGGAATGCCCAGCCTTACTGCCATCTGTGCTAGATCCTGGAAAGAATGGAAATACAATAGACAAAAGTTATTGCCATCCTGTGACCCATTTATGTTGCTTAAAAATGTGTAGAGTAAGCAAGACTGGGAGAATTAACTGACAGCTAAACTTTGACAAACCAATTACCCTGTTAGATAGCTAAATGCAAACAGCCGAAGTCAGCAATCAATAGAAAACAAGACTTTGTGTCTGTTGGTCTCACTTTTGTGTTGCTCCCAAAACACCCTGTTTCATACATCATCATCCATCAGCGGTGAGAACTGTCACTGACAAGGCAGCCTTTGATGCACACAGCATCTTTTAACAGATGCCGGCCAGCCCCGGGCACAGGAGAGGGGTGGGATAGGACTGGAAGGAAAACTGACACAGGGAAATGACAATTCTCAGAACAACTGGTACTGTTCAGTGCCACACTGTTCCCTCTGCTATTTCATCTTTTGCACACTGATTAAAGTTAAACCATCCTTAGTGCCTCTTTACATGGACTCCTCTTGCTTGGAAATGAAACTAAGGAGCTTGAGGCAGCGTGGGAGACAGACAAAATGGCTACAGCATGTCTGTTATTATTAACTTACATTTACTTAAAAGAAAACAATACCACGCATTTGGTAGTCAGGAAAATCGCACGTGCTGAGCAGCCTGTTGAGTATTTGCTGCCCAACACGCCATCATATTATTTGTCACAAAAATTACGTGAATGCTCGCTTGACATTTTTTCACTTAAAAGTTTGAACCTATTTCCCTCTCTTGATGCTCATTCACAATGGAAAAATGATACAGATGCTACATTCACATAATTGTTAATTCATCCTACCGAAGTCTCCACAGGGATCAGCTGAAGCCACTTACTGTATCAAAGATTCATTAGCCCAGTAACTAGTGACAGAGCTGGCAAGGAAAACTTGTGGCCTTTTTTGGGAAACCCAGAATCACCTGTCAACAAAGTTTAGCTTTGCAGCATTACTAATTACTGAATTTTCTTCTGGACAGCTTGAGTCTTAAGAGTCAGGTTTTTTCTTGTTCACCCTATGAATGAAATGCATCCTGAAGATATTTGTTTGGAATCATCAATTTATTTTGTTTAGATAATTATTAAAAAAAAAATCTTTATATTTAGTAAAAGACCAGCAATCCATGTCTAGACTTTATACGGTCAGCTAAAAGATCAGGATATTAATTATAGATGCCTTGAAATAAACTTTATAAATGGCTGTTGAGAACCACCTGATAACGTATTATGCGGGAAGAGAAAGACAGGGACTCGTTCATCTGCCAGAGTACTATATGTAAAGGCAGCACAGACCACTGTTAAGCTGCTTAGCAAGTGTCCTATCCAAAAATTTTTCCATAAATAAGTGACATTGTCACAAGACATAAGAGCAGAGCAGAAGAGGGGAGAGAGCAGCTGTTGCCAAAATGAGCAGCTCCCAGACACTATCCACCCAAGCAATCAGAATCGTCTTTTGCCTCATCTCATGATGAAAACATTTGCTTTTCTGGCACTTTAATGGTAAAATAAAACACGTTTGGGGACGAAGAAGGAGAAGAAGTTCCAAGGCCAAGTCCCACCACACCTACCTGAGTGGTCCTTCACAAAGGGGCTGGTGGTGGAACTCTTCCCGTTGGTGCCAGCTTCCTGCTCAGGGCGCTTGGTGGGATCCGTGTGCCGGGGCTGCCCTGCCGAGTTGGGATCTGGGGGAGAGAAAGACGACTCATGCAGCTTTGGCACTTGATGGTATGGAGCCTTACAAGCTGGCTCTAGGTACCTCGTGAGACACAAATGGTTTAACAGAAGGACCTTTATGCAAAGGACTGGGAGATATAAGAACGTAATTTTCCTTTTAAAGCAAAATGGTTATATTAGTTATTTCAGATTTAAATTGTGAGGCCATCTGCAGAAACTATAGGGTCTCCTGTAACTGGCAAGAAAAGCTTTGCAGATGACATTTCAGTTTAACTGAGGGAAGTTGATTGACTACTAAACCAACTTCTACTTAGAAGAATAATTCTTTCTTCCTGCACAATAGGTTATCTATATGTGAAAAGAGACAATGAACAAAAACCCCTCTGTAATCAGAATCCATAACAAGCAAACTATAGAAATATTAGCTTCTCTCTTTTCATGTATTTTAAATAATTTTGAGCAGCAGAGTTGTGGCTTTTGTTTTTAAAATAAAAATAAAAATGACTGAAACACACTACTCCCAGGTGACCTTTCCTTCTACGGATCTCTCCAATGAAGAGATCTTATTACACTAACCCTCCTTCTGTAGAAATCTGTCAGTAGCCGAGGAAGAGAAAATAGGCTTTGCTTTCAAACTATAAGGGAGGAATGACCACACTAGACTGGACTGGCTCTCTGCTCTACACTGCTAAAAGAAGTCTGAAAACTAAAAAGGACATTGAGACTGATCAAAGTGATTTCATGAAACAGCAGATGGTCTTTACCTTGTCCAACTTTCATGAGGATCTTCATGGTTTTTGTCTGGCACACCCCTCCCTCCTGGTTATCCAGGCCCTCCAAAGACCCATTTGATGTTGCTGATTAAAAATAAAAGAAAAATAAATAAAAATAAAAATAAATAAAAATCAGGAAATCAACAGGCAAAGTGATGTGAACATGAGTGTCTGAAAGCAGGGATCTTTTAATCTACCAGGACCTGTTCTTGTTGCTGAGGCTGACCTATGGAAAGTTGTGAAATGTCGAAAGCCAAAGGAATGAACACACTGGTAAGCTGCACAATATATACAAATGGAGGAATGTGTTATCAAGGTTTCAAATTTACCCAGCAACCTTTTATTTTCCTATGCACAATTGACTGACTGACTGACTTGGACAAAAACACACCATCTTGCTAAAAAGGTGATGGAGTCAGCTGAAAAGGAAGCTCTGGCAGGCTCAGAGGAGAAAAGCACTGAGAAATCACCCTTTTTTTCCCCTCCCAACAATATCTTTATAATCACCATGTTACACCTGCTTCCTCTATTACAAATCTCCTGCTGGAAGAAGTGAACGCATACAAAAGACCCAGGTGAAAGCTAAGATTCTGAACTGATTGGAACCATTTAATATTTTAAAGTACAATCTCACTTTTCTCAGCATTGAGATGCCTCTATGGGGGTGGGTGGCAGAGGGGAATACGCTCTGTTCTCACAGAAACCTTTTAGCTCATACAAACAACAGGGTGCTTTCCCCTGTGCTGATATTGTTCTTGCTTATCTAGGTGCCAGCTGGGGCCACGCGATCCGGGCGCAGGCTGACACTGCCACTGAGTGCGAAACACCACTCCCTGGGAGAATCCACAGCACTGAATCACGGGGCATGGGTGCGCCGCGGCTGCCACAGCCGGCTTTTGGTTGCAAAACAGCTGCTGGGAAATGATTTGGCAGCTCCTTGGCAGCGGGCATTGCAGCCACTGCACTGCACTGGCCACTGGCCACCATGAGCAGAGCTCGACTGCCAGTGGTGGGCTCCGGATTCACTATGCATGGAATTTCACTGGGGGTTTTCCTACCCTGGCTGTCCAGGGGATGGAAATTTCATTGTCATTTCTTGGAGCTGTTTATCCCGAGACCCAAAATGGACTTACTAGAAGGTGCACGCACAGGCACCAGCACTGGGCCACCAACTGGAGAAAACAAATGGAAAATGCGATGTAAGGGAGCTCACTGCTTGCTGCGGCAGTGGTGAACTGCTTAAGCAGCACATGCCTCCCTCTGCCCTTCTCCTTTCAGCTTGTGGGCTTTATGCTCTTCGGGTCTTTGTTTTTAATTCTCACTCCTTCTCTTTCACCTTCCTTGGGGATTTTCTTTCAAATGCAGTCTATGTATATTTCCTTTTTCCTTCACAATGTCTTCCTACCCCCATGGCAGTATTTTTCTTGCTCTAATCTTCTCTCTAGCTGTAAAGATATAAACCCCATACTGCTGAACCCTGCTTCCTAGCCTTTGATCTGCTTCTTGTTTTTGTTCCACTTCTGACTCTTTTGTGACCAACTCGAATTACAGCCACCACACAAACTTCCCAAACTGTGCCTTCTTTTCCTAAAATTCCCTTCTCCTCATATATGATCCCTCTCAGTTCCTCCTCTTGTTCCCTCCCCCCCTGTAAAAACATGACAATAGCTGTATGGCAAAAAGACTTTTCAAAATACAGAAGTGCACATTGAGTAATTTGAGATAAAAGCTGATCTGAAATGTGCCACTGCATTGCCAGGTTCGGAAAATAATGGAGACATATAGTTTTGTTTTCTTTTGTTTTTTTCCAGAGGGGGAAAAAAAAAATCAATACCAAGAACCCATCCTGGACATAAATCAAATGTGTCTTTGCCGAAAGTGTTTTTTATGATCTATTTGCCAATGTACCAGCACAAGGACACAGAGCAAAAAAGCAGTAAATAGAAATACCAAAGCTGAGCACCAACTGAACGTACAAATAATAAACACTGACTTTCTTTTGTGGTTTTTTGTTATTTGCTTCTTTTTTTAATCGAGCTGAAGGGAATCACATCTCCTTAAACACCTTCTACTTGATTTTAATTGAACAGAATGCTGCTTCTTCTGAACATCAATGCCTTTTTATTCTTTTAAGGCCTATCCACTTAACCCACAGAGCAGGAGACCTCAATAGGATGCAGAGGATGCAGTCTGACCTCAGAAAGTAAGATGGCAAAAAAGGATGC
The DNA here is from genome assembly GCA_013397175.1 of Platysteira castanea. Classification (NCBI taxonomy): domain Eukaryota; kingdom Metazoa; phylum Chordata; class Aves; order Passeriformes; genus Platysteira; species Platysteira castanea. Next base: position 774,601 of record VYXC01012873.1, read on the forward strand.
AAAATTACTTCAAATACAGTCTCCAAATGAGAAGACCCAGATGTACAATGAGTCTGGTTGTGTGCCTACGCTAGCGCAATCTGCCTCGCTTGCTTGCTAAAAGAATGCTTTCATAGCTTTGATGTCAGATGAATGAATTTGCAGAAGTATTCACTTTTTCCACAGTTCTTCAAGGGATTTTAGGAAAGCCTATATTGTAGCTCAGAGTACAGACTGCTACGTCCTGAGGAATAGGGAATTTTCAAAGAGAAGCATTTCAGTGACAAAGCAAAGTTTCCTTCTCAGCTCCTCCTGTAATTAAACTGACAATTACCCAAGGCCACTGGAGGAAATTATTTTTCAAAATTCATTAAGACTATCGAAATACAACCCTGCATATCCCTAGTGTAACTGGGAAGAAAGTGGGTAGCTTTAAACACATCGTTTTAAGCTTTGAAAAGCTGCATGGAGAAAAAGAAGTAATCTGGGACAGCAGAGAAAACAGTTTCATACTGCTAATGCCCCTTGACAGTGCAGAGTGCAGAAGTCAAACAAGGGAGCGAGTACAAAATATTCCTCAAACACTTGCTGCGGCCTTTCTATATTCGTCTTTAAACTAAAATTACACCCACTGTCATGTTAGCTCCTCCACTGCACTCACACGTCTGCGGGAAAGTGACCCAGCACCTGTAGCTCTGCTCACACTGAGAAGATATTTAAAAAGAAAAAAAAAAAAATAAAACAAAATGTCCCGATAGGAGTTTTGGATTTAAACACAAACATAACACAAGTTTCTGTTGTCCAAAATGGAAATGTTACTCTCCAGTGTGTTTATATAATCAGATTTAAAACCTTCCATCCCATTTATTCTTATATACATATATATAAAAGAACGAGGTTTTTTTACATGTAAGTCTAAATATGGATATATTTTTAAGTTAATTACTTACACGAGCTACCATACAAAGCCCTCTGCTAAGAAGACTAAATACTTAAATATTACCATTAATAAATATAACTAATTATTAATATGAAGTTTCTCATTAGTATTAGTATGTTCTCAGGATCCCACACTTCACTTTGTATTAATACAGCAATACATAGGAACCTAGAAGTAAGTAAAATGTTGTTAAACAGGTAGCAAAATATTTTTGACTCTTTTGATGGTTAAATACGTCTGATTTTCTGAGACCTGTTCTGCTCCACTGGTGTCAACTGCAAAACTAATAATTACGGTCAAAACCACATGAAATTATTCAACAGTTTGTCTGCACCTAAAAATAAACACATATAATTGTGCTAAAATCTCTACCAATTTTAAGACTTTCTAACAAAATTGTACACTTACAGGCCATTTTGACAGCAGTTTATCAGACACCGTCTGTCTGCATTCCTTGAATACAACAGCAGCTGCCATTTTACAAGGAATGCAAGTTTAGCTTTTCAACATTCAGAAAACACTTATCTGTTATGAAATTATGGTTAAGAGTCTTGCTAATACATACTTACTTTAGAGAAGCTAATATACATTTTCAGGTTCATAACACACTGCTTTAACATATCCTCCTCCGTACACAAGGGAGAAATTAAATTATTCAGACCAAAGAACTTCATTCAGATCTGCCTTCCCTTCTTTGAAATATATGAATTGTATAAAAACAAACAAAACCCCCAATGAAACAAACAAAGAAACAAACAAACAAAAAAGCCTGGAACTCATGTAAATCAATGTATAATGTTTTACATTTATTTGCTTTTAGAACTCCACAAGTGCTGTTTATTGTACAAAGTGCGTTAGTCATAAAAGCAGAGGCAGGGAGTCTGTGAACATAGCAGAGTCAGCTGACAAGAATAGTTCCTGGCTATGATTCTTATACAGTCCCCACGGAGAGGAAGTAATATTACATTTTAATACGTCTTCATTTGATTGTTATTACTCTGCCTCCCAGGAGGCTACGCCACTGCATGGATCGTGGCTGTTTTCAACCTATCAGGTTGGTAACATTGCTCTAATCAGATGGAGAATTAAGCTGCTGGATTTGTGCCTGTATATAGCTTTTCATTCACAAAGAGATTAGAAATGAAGGCACAGTCACAAAAATTCAACTTCCTTCACTCCTAAAAACACACATTACAAAATGAAAAAATGCCACCACAATTACGTAAAACACCAGCAGACAAAAAAATCTCAGCCTCTTAATTCTGCTACAACTATTACCCACAGTTCCATGTTTTAGGATTATGAAAAACATTACCTATTTGCAAATTAAATGCCATACGCTTTGAACCAACACAACTTTAAAACACATCTATTTCTAGAGCTTGAATATGAAATGGACTACACAGCTGATGAGAGAAAGGATGATCATCTTATTTAATTTTCCTGTGAAAATTAAATGGACCTTAAACCACAGACTATAGGAATGAATGAGTGATGTCAGCTGATGGGCAAGAGCAAAATTGATTTTGTCCCTCCTTAGTGTGCTGGACAATAAAAGTCATTTGGCAATATATTAAAGACACATCATTGATGAGGTCATGAATTAATTGCTGCTGATGTGGATCTGTTAATAGCAAATTGAGAATTACAGGTTTTCTAGGGGCAGATCAGCACCATCCAATAGTAGTGATTTTCACAGCTTTTATTCATTAAATACTGTTTGAATACGCCATCATAAAATAGATTTCTCAAAATCAGAATAAAATAAGATCAAGTAACACCACCCATTTCCCTACTTTTCCCCTGCTGTGCTTAGAAACAGAATGAAAAAACAGCATCAAAAATCCGCACAAGCTTTAGATCTAACAGTAGTAAGAAGTTATTCTTAAAGCAAAGCTGCACTTGATCTCACATGCACTCTCAGGATTACTAAGTGCCTGTAAAGTTTTTGAGGGTTTTTTATTTTATCAAGTAATAGAACACTATTTTGGCTAGGCATCATTGTATGTGCTCTGATTGCTTTCATCTGCTTTTGGTCCTTTTAATGATCCTCTTAGTAAAGCACTGAATAAATAATTCTTTTCCATAAATTTAGATAATTTAGGGGAGAGGTTTAGTAACACCAGAAATCACACACTGCAAAACCACAAATCACTGATCACAACAGGGAGGTTGCTTCTAAACCAGCCATGGACGAAAGAACAAGGTAGCTGAGGTAATAGAACGAGTGTTTTAATTAAATGAAATTAAATTCTGCCCCCCAGTAACAATGCCAGATCTACATGGAGATCTGAAACAACCAAAAAAAGTTGTTCAGGCCGCTCACCAAAGAACAGGTAGTTTGGCACACATTATGTTGGGTGAGCTGAAGAATGTTTAGAGAGAAGAGAAATATGCTAATTTCAAATACTAGCAACTAATGGTTTGCCTTTTCTTGTAGTCACAAAAAGTAAGATTAACACTGAAACCTTCGCTTTTCAAAAAAAATAAATTACATTCTCAGATTTAACCATCAGCAGTCCCAAACCTGGATCGCAAGTGCTAAAACTTAAATGCATTACAAATAGTTGAATGGAGTGCTGTTATGTGTTGACTGTGTTTTTATCGACAATGAAATCACAACTTTCTACTGATCTTCTGGAGACAAAGATATGATCTTAAAAAAAAAAAACCCAAGAAACCCAAAACCTGAATTTGCTCAGTTAATGCAATTTAGGACACCAAAACTATAAAGAAAAATGTATAAAAACACCTTACCAGTAGTTTTGCTTTTCTCTAACATGTCTGTTTTTTTATTTGCCCTACGTGCAAAGTCAAGGTGACAGCAGAATTTTGAGGAGTTTCTCAAGCTAAAAACCATTAAGAAACTCTCATTTTCTCTATCTCATTCCACACACTGTTTCAAATTAAGATAGCTTTTTCTCCTTAAACTAAGGCTTAGGGAGTGTTTATAAGTACTCCTGATGCCAGCCTTTTTTCCCCTCTATCCACACATGAAGCAGAACTTCAGTGTGAAGGAAAGGACAAGAATTCTCTATTCTTCTTTTTCACTTTGCATTCTTGTTTTATAAATTAAGTCCTACACTGCATGTGTCAGGATTTATATCTAAACAGGATTCACAAATTATATTCTGCACAGCAAGTAACCAGCAATGCCCTCTCCAGTCAGGCTAAAACCTGAACAAAATAAAGTGAAATTTTAAAGAACAGGCCTCTTCTTGCCAGGAAGAAGCAAAAGCTCTGCAGTGAAACTTCGTGACTCACTTTTCTAACCACTGCTCTAAAATGTATCTTGTCCAACTGTGAATAGCGTGACTTGTGGTACTTAGATGGGACTCTTGATACAAGGGTATTTATATAATTCCCCATAAAAGTGTCCAGTGGTATTCATATGTTAAGAGAGGGACATATTCTGTTACTGTTTCAATGTTTTTTTGAGGGTGCAATGTGGAGGATGCAATCAAGACAGAGCCAATCAATTCTGTACTGTAATATACTTTGGTATATACCAGCTGTACTATTCCAGGGACATCTCTGGAAATCCACAGACTCTCCGTCCCACATCTCATGTCATCCAACAGCACAAAAGGGACAGAGTTGTAAAGTTTCCTACAGTCAGAATGGTTTTATTAATTCCAGCGAGGCAAGGCACCATATAAGAAAAAGATACATGGTAAAAAAAAAAGCCGTTTATGTCAACAAAGTCTTTCCATAAAGGGAAAAAGAGACAGTGAGAGAGTTGGAAAATATCAAAGAAGCTGTGAGTTCTGACTGTTTACTGCTGCCTATCATTTTAAAAACATCACCACTTTCTTACGGGGTTAAGGAACACCACAGCTGAAGTGTACTGAACAGTAAAGTATTTGCTGAATTATTATCCATTACTGAAGGTCACAGGTTCCACCCACTCACAACAAAATCCTACTTTCTTCACTGCTGTCAAGTGCCCCTTTACAAAATTCTCTTGCAATGATTTAGGGATTATATAAAAACAAACCAGAAAGCATCTCAATACTGTACCACTATGAGTGACAATTTGAGTCTTTCATTACAGTTAAGCATTTCTAAAAGAACTTCAGTTCTATATTTCACATACTCTGAGAAATGTTGTCAGATAATGATCCACCGCACACATGGTTGCTTCTAGTTTACATAAACAAATTATATATTTGTGAGTGATGAAGTAACTGTGGCAGATGTAAGCCCACTAATTATGATGTATTGAGTGTATATCCAAAAGCATGCATCTAAAACAGATTACTAGTTAGTTGGCTTCACCATTCACAACAGGTATTTTATGCAAGTTTATCCTTTCTCCCAGCACGCTACTGACAAAAGCCTCTCATGGATGGGGCGAAGTGTGTCCCACTACCACAGCAAGCTTTGCTTAACAGTTCAGCTGAACAGAACTAATAAAATTAGTTAGCATTCAAGTTACACTGATTGTTGCTAATGACAAGAGGGCTTGCTGGAAACAAAAGCAGAAGCTTTAACATTAAATGAGAACCCACTTTCCGTATCATAAAAATTCAACTTCACTCTACAAGGTGTTCACCTGCCTTGAAAATCTGTTTTTTGTCTGAGGCACTTGGATAAGAAAGGGTTATAGTGAAAGTTCATATTAAATAAATAACAAACCTCTTGCTCATTCTACTGTCACTAATTGCATGCAATGATATTAATGACCCAGTAATTGCTATACGAGTAGCACTGAAGTGGAAAACATCATTTTGAGGCAGAGTTCATCTCTAGGTGGTAGGACTTCACCAGTGACTGAGTTAATGCCTAGTGACAGTTTAGAATATAACACTATAGATGAGAAAATGTGCCAGTCTCATGGTTATAACAGTTTAGATGGACATGATGTTATTTGCTTTGACCACACAGAGTCTAGGAGTAACCCCAATAAAGTGCCACAGTCAGACTTTGCCCTGTAGATGAACCTCATTCCTTTCAGGGGAGATGCTCTGTACTATAACAATCTAGAGCAATTTTCCACATGTTTGCTTCAATAACAGAATACCTTCATCTCCTGCTTTTACATGTAGCACAACAAAAGTGTGCTTTATTGCAAAACACAAAAAGCTATTTACATCATCTAACTATCCTTCAGCAACACAGAGTTTGGCACCTTAGTACTGAGATCAATTATGATACTATTGGATGACTGTACACTTGGCAAAGATGATCAGAAGTTAAGCACTGTTTTGACTGCAGTATGCTTATGTTTGTGTTTAGAGCTGTAAAATACCCACAAAGTAAACCTTAATGAGGGAACATTGCAGAAGTGAAGCAATCTGAATTTCCACGGTTCTACAGGACCTCCTGTTCAAATACTTGCCATTAAGAAATTAAGAGGTTTAGCTTCTTTAGAAATTTTCACGTAGTCACATTTTGGTTCATTTTATGAAACTCCAGTGGGATATGTTAATCTGCCAACGTTTGGAATTTTGAAAAGTCGCAATTCGACAGGCGAACTGATACTTTTAATACTTATATTCATAGAGATTTTAAAACTTCACTGGTGTTTTAACAGTATAACATAATTTAGTTTGGTTTTTCCCCCTTTTGCAACGTGAATTATTTTGCTAATGTCTTGATTCTGCTACCAAATCTGCTGTGGCAGTCTCTGGATGGCATGTGGAATCAAGTTTCAGCACAGGCTGGGGTCAAACACATGGAAAGCAGCTCCGCAAAAAGGCCCTGAGGGTCCTGGTGGACACCAAGCTGACCATGAGGCAGCAACATGCCCTCATGGCAAAGGGGGCAACCAGCTCTTGGGCTCCAAACTGCCAGAGCAGCGGCAGCCGGTCTGGGAAGGTGATCCTTCCACACCACTCTGCACTGGTGAGGCCACACCTGCAGTGCTGGGCGCAGCCACAGGCTCCCCAGTACAAGACAGACATGGCCTTAGAGGAGAAAGTCCAGTAAATTCTCATGGAGATGATGAAGGAACTGGAGCGCCTGTATAAAAGGAGGGGCTTTACCCTTGGGGGTATGCAAAACTCAGCTGGATGCGGTTCTGGGCAACTGGCTGCAGGTGGGCCTGCTTGAGCAAAGGTCTGAGCAGGGAACTCAATGAGCTCCAGAAGTGCCATCCAAACCAAACCATTCTGGGATTCTGCAATCAGCTGTGCTGTTGTGGTCCAATGCATTTATGTGCTAACATGAAATACTTGAAAAACAAATAATTTTAAGTTTTCCTGGCAGGATTTGGATTCAGAATTCTGTTTCTCTCACAGCAGCCCAGTAAGCACATAAGGACTACTCTGCTGCTGCAGTTTAGTGATTTTTGGTGTCTTCATCTACTGAACAGAAAACAGATATATCATGCTAACAAAGATCCAAACACGCTTTTGAAAACCAGTGTTATCAGCTTAATATGGACTCTTCTCCAAGAACAGCTAAGACTACCTTAAGCCTAATCCTGCTTTTACTCCCAGAATTATTTGCATGATTTCCTTAGGACTGAAAAAAAGAAACTGGAAGACGGCCCATTAGGGTTTAGTTTTATAGACTGATTTATCAGAAATAAATCCTGAAATATTCTTCATCCAAGGTTTCCAGGACTGACTGAAGTCAGGAAAGAAAATGCAAAGCGACATTTAACCCTGGTTTTCAGCTGCTCCAGCCTTTTGTTTTAGCTAATGCAGTTCTCAGACAAAAGTACATTTCCCCCCATTCCAGCTCTGTAAAGACTTTAATGAGGCAAACAATTTCAAGTCTTTAAAATGAGTTTCATTAAAGCCTTTATAAATCCTTATGCAGCTCCTCATCATTTATTTTAGGACTTAAAATACTGCAATATGTAACACATATGATACAAGCAACTATATAAAAGACTAATCATCCCACTTGATGAGCTAAATGATCATCACTGAACTTACGTGCAAAATAAAAGTTAAATGTGTTTCAGTGTGGTAGTGCACTCTCAAGTTTCAGTTTAGACAGATGCTTTCTCCATGCTTTCCTCATAGCATAGCATGTCTTTCCAATACACACCCCTTGATTTAAACACTTACTCATATCCTGAATAGAAAGGATAAAATACACACTCAATGCAATCTTCTTCTGCATGTAGCCCTGTTAAGGATGTTCATGTAAATCTAAGAACATACATATTTTGGAAAAGATCAGGGTTTAAGCTTTTTTTTGCAAAACACTACAAATACTATATATATCAACACTTCTAAGGGAGAATACTGTATCTTTCTTTGTGAATGTACTATATTTCCTGTATTTATAAACTGTTTCTGAGGAACTATAAAATCGAGATATAAAAATAGTGACTAGAACTATTAAACAGCTTCCTATGAAATTTTAAAACCTATTCAATTCATGGGTATTTCTGGAATAATTTTTTCTTCCAGTCTGAACAATTATTCTTCATTTTCATCTGATTCCACATCTATTTGGAATACTTGCAGGGGTGTGGGGGAAGATAACTGTATTTTTTTCACAACAGGCCATCAATTAACAAACTGAGCATTCCTATCTTTCATTTCCTTCCCTTAGGAATAGAGACATAATAACGGATTTCCTGCTGAACTATCTCTGTCTACTCTAAAGGAGATAAACGATTGGTATTGCCTAGGTAATGGCACCGAATACGAACAAAGTCCATCAATATAAAATAGCCTTATTCTCTTACAAGACCTGTGTGGTCTGGGACAAAACCCCAAAGGACCATGACTCCATTAATCCTGCAGGTCTTAGATTCTTTAGAAATCTGAAGCTGCACAGACAGTGATTTTTCTCTCTAATAATATTATTTGTATAAGCTGTATTTATATTTCATTCAACAAGAGCTAAGTGGTATTGCTGATACACCCTTAAAAGACTCTTCAGCAAAGTCAAAGACTGACCTCTGGATATAATTTTACACTAAGGAGAAATTATTTATCTAATTTTCTGAGGAAGGAGGAGGAGAAAGGAAAGAAAAAAAACCTGATCTTGGTACAAATGGAATCAGAGTGACTATTATTGCACTGGCTTTCATTAACACCGTCACCGCCACAAAAAAAAAAAAAACAAACCCCCAAAAAACCAAAAAAAACCCAAACCAAAACAAAACCAAAAAAACTTACAGTAGATTTCTGGACCACAGAGTCTTTATCAAAAACCAGGAAAAACATCTTTGTTGCAAAAGTAAAGGAATTGAATTTCTGATACAGTATTTGTTCCCATTTTGGCTAGTTTGGCATTAACAAAGGAAAACCTGTTTACTGTTTCCTTCTGGGCAGCTTTCACTAGGTGATTTGGTGGTTGCAGGGGGCTGCAGGCTGAAATCTGCCTCAGAATGTTTTCAGAATGCCCAGCCAGACAGATTAGCCAGTGCTTAAACTGGTCAGAATACTAAAATAACATTTTAATGTAAATCTATTTGGCCACGCAAAGAGATTTATTCTTCCCAGCTGGGCCATATTTCAGGGCACAATCTATATTGTCCTTTAATATGTTCTTCCTCAGACAGTTATTGCCCTTTAATTGTAACAGAATGACAAAGTGAAAACATAAAAAGCCTCATGATTTTTTCAAACACAGCTAATGCTGAAGTTTCAGAATGACTGTTTTGATTTTAAAAGCCACAGTACTATTAAAGCAGTTATCCAAAGTATAGTGCTACTAGCCAGTATAAACCTTTAAATCAGTCAGGGATCAAAAATACATAAATATATGTTTTTTAATTTAAGCCAGAGGCCAATTATGTAAGTGGATCACTTGAAAAAAAGTTGACAAAAAAACATTTAAGGAAAGCTGCATGTTCAATTTTGCCAACGTCAAAGTCAATGAGCATCATTAGCTTGGCAAGCTCGGCTAATGAGGTCCAGGCAGAGCAAGCCTTACAGAGGAATCTTTCAGAGAACCATTCTGTAGCCCCTTCCCAAGTCCCAAGTCACTCTGCTACAAATTTGGAACAGGTGAAGATTTCATTGCAGGTGACTTATTTTTTAATGTTGATGATGTCAGCCCATAAAATTCACTTTACTTATGCAAAAGAAGAGATGGCGTGAAATATGTGCTTGCTTGGCCGAACTACCTAAGGAGCTTGAGGATGGCTTGGAGGCAGGTGGCACTACTCCCTTCCCTCTGGCACTGCTTCTTTCCCTCTGGCATAGCTTCCCACCGGCTTCCCCCGGCGCTCCCTCAGTGCAAACCCAGTATCACCAGGCTCTTTACGCCCTCTGACTAAAGGCCAAGTTTAATGAGGAAGGGTTCAGGATGATTCCTGTTCACCAAGAGTAAACATCTTTGGTGTATTATATGCATTTCAACTATGCTAATGTGGCTCTCTCACAAACAAGAAGAATCTACATCTGAGAGAGGTTCTGAAGCAGCAACACCATGACCCAAGTACCTGCAGATCAAGTACTGAGTATCTCCTCAGTATTGAGAAGAAATTCACTGCTTGTTCTGAGTAATTCACAACAGCAGAAAATCATACTTTATTCCCTAACCATGCAAAGACATAAAAAGACTGTTTAATGCAAACATCAGAGTTGCAAATCTTCACACCCTTCTGCCCAAGTTTGCCTTTCACATAGATATTTTTGTTGTTGGGCATGATGTATCTTTCTTCATGCATCTGATTAAGGATTTCCTTAGAGACTTATGATATGTTAGCTAAATGGTCACATATTTTAGAATAATCAAACATTAATACTTCTGAGATATCAAGTACATTTGACCTTCTCCAGTTCTGCTGAAAAGAAATCAGGTAACTGTAGGAAAATGAATCTATTCATTTCCCAGGAACGAAAAAATGATGATACTAAAGAAGAGAAAAGCAAGGACACTCTGTTACATCATTTATTCACTTTCACAATACCATTCAGTATCATCTTTCCAATTACTGCTGTTCACAGAATTAACTCTTTGGATACTGATACTCATATTGAGGAATATCTTGCCAAGAAATGGGTTACTTTTTTTAAAGTTATTAAAGTACCACTAAATGTGAAAACTGGTATGAGAAACGTACCCACACTTTTACTTTTTAAAAATAGGGAATTGTGGAATGAGAAGATTTTATATGCTTAGGCTTAGGGAAGCACTGAATAGAAAAGATCTCCTTCTGCTATACCTATTATGAATACATCTGGATGATATAAAAATTATGGCTTGAAGAATTCCTATGCAATCACATGTCTCTAAAGGGCTCAGGAAGCTGCTTCATCCTGTGTTGCAATTCCTCAACCCAAAATGACTAACCCCCTAATATGAATAGAGATTTTACTGTTTAATACAGCTCCACAAACCACATACTATTACCTTAGAAAAACAAACTCTCGTTTCAAATAATGGCTAGATGACAAAGGTACATGACGATGCACAAAACATTTAAAGGGCTGACAACAGCCTGCCAGCATAAACAGCGTGAGATTAGGCTGTAGGCGCAGCCACAGCAAGCACTGCAGAGATGCTGAGCTCAGTAAGCTCTTGTGTTAGGTTTGTTTGATGCCACTTAGTTGAGGGAATGCAAGATCCTAAAATACTTCAAAATCAAAAGCTGGCACACAAAATGCATCATTGCCTTCATTTCACAGCTTTTCCACCCCCCCCAAAAAACCCAACAAAACAAGCAAGACAAAACGGAAGGAAGGAAGGAAGGAAGGAAGGAAGGAAGGAAGGAAGGAAGGAAGGAAAGAAGGAAGGAAGGAAGGAAGGAAAGAAGGAAAAGAAAGAATTACAGGTCTGTGAATAGGGATGTATGCAAACAATTTAAAGCCTGATTTGTGTACATGACTAAGATGCATTTTATTACTTGTAAAAATGACAGCAAATGTCCTGGCTACCAGAACTTGCACTGACAAGGCTGTGTCATGAGCTTTGGCATACAAACTGTTAAAACCCTATCTAGCTCCAGTACCCTCTAAAACGCTGTCCTAGCTGAGCACTGGCCTAGTTTTCTATCCCTCTTACTGCTTCTGAGACCAGCATCACTGAGTTTATTGTTTTCTCCTTGACCGACAGGAAAGTGAGGGTTTTAGATTCAGGATGGCTGGGTTTTCAAGGGTGGGGTGCTTTTTTGTCCAGCCTATTAAAATGTATGGGTACTCTTGCTGAAGCTCAGCCAGGATGCTAGCAATGAAGTGGTAAGTTAGCCAGTTGTTTATGCCACAATGAGTAGGAAAAGTAATACCCTAAGGCACTCCAGTGTTCCTGCTAGGCCACTGTGATTTTTGAGACATTAGACTGAAGGCTGAGTAAGTTCTTTCAACCAAGTTATGCTGTAATCTGCCAGGAAATGCAACGTCTATTATGTCTTATTGCTATAATGAAATAATTATACAAAACTAATGAAAATGAGATGTACTTAATAATTCTCTGGGTAAATCCATGACATAGATATGACAGAACTGACAGTGTATCAGAAAGCTCCATTTGTGCCCATAATTTTCAGGTAATAAGTGTAACATTTGTTCCACTACAGCTGGTCTTCTGTGGATATTTTTAAAAGCAGCACTAAATAATGAGCACATTTCCTCATTTAAGCCAAATACTTGAGCATGGTCATTTTTATCCTACGTTTTTTCACCGGAGTTACAGATAACTATCTCTCAATATGTAATTTTGTTGCTTTCACCCTGGTAAATATCTCACTGGATTTCAGTGGGAAGTTCGTCAAAGTTAATATTGTTTAAGTGAGATCACATTTTCACAAACCCCCTGGCTAAACAGAGAAAGTACTTACATTAAGCAATCTTTAAAACCAAAAAACCGTGGCTTGTATCTCCTGCAACTCTTACTCAGTAATTTCTAAAATTAGTAATTAGTATTAATAATGAAGTGAATTCTTACTTAAGTTTCTGTGACATAGAACCTATTTCATACATTACCATGTACCATTATGGATATAACTGGAAGTGAGCATTAATTTATATTGAATGAATTTCCATTTCCATTTTAGAAGTACTTGATCAGAGCACTTTTTAAATTGCCAATATTTTTAAATCAGAAATTAGAAAATAATTATACTGGCAGATGTTACATGAAACAGCTATCAATCCTCCAGCTTTCAAGGTGGTGGCAGAAATGTGTTTGGGGACTAATTTTGTGGCAGGATCTGCTGTGACAGGACATGGCTTAATGGTCTTAAACTGAAAGAGGGTAGATTTAGACCAGATATAATGAATAAATTTTTTACAATGAGTGTTGTGAAACACTGGAACAGGTTGCCTAGAGGGGTGGTAGATGCTCCATACCTGGGAACAGAGCTCTGAGCAACCTGATCTAGTTGAAGGTGTCCTGGCACATTGAATGGGGCTTGGACTAGATCATTTTAAAGGTCCCTTCCAACCCAACCTATTCTGTAATTCTATGAAAGAAGACACACAAGTATCTAACTTCCTCGTAACTGCAGAAAAGCGAAGTATTTGCAGAATTTGTTCCATCACCTAATAACTGTTGATACTTGCTCAAGACTTCAAAAGTGCCCATGGGGCTAAAAGAGATCCACAGGACATAGTATTACAATGACAAAACCTAAACTAATGTAGATTGTTGTTGTACTGCTGAGGTCTCATCTTATGCTAACTCCAGATTCACATCATTAACTTTACACATCATGAGTAACTTGAATCGCTTAACACAGTGGCTACCTCCAGAGTTGCTTTCAGCCATAAATCCCTGATCAGAAACTCACACAAAGTTTGTATTGCTGCACAGAGGCCTGTGCCATGCACATTTGTTTTGCAAGCCAGGACCATGAAAAAGGATGAAATTCAAGACCTTACTACTCTAGGTTTTACGCAAGAACTCTCCTAGCTACTGTATGGACATAGTAGGTATGTTTTGAGGAAAGCCATGTCCAATTACAGGCCCTTACCAGTAAGCTTGTGAGGAAACTACACTGACAAAATTGGCACCAAAGTGGTGAAAAGATGTATCCTGTGAGAGTCCCTGGACCGCTTGGAGCAATGGCTAGCCACGTCATGCAGGATGCCTCATCTCAGAACAGATGGGTCACTGTACTCCTGCTCCTGGAGTAAGAGAACCCAAAGGCCAAGAGCATGGCACATCACCAGGGCTATGAGCAGGAAACTATGAGTTCAGCTGCACACAACTTCTAATGCAAATACAGGACACAATACTGTGCACAAAAGAAGAAGCCTTTTACAGGCACAGAAGTACCATCTAATGTGGTTTACACAAACCAAGGAAGAAAGAGACAGAGACCCTTTGGAAATCAGTAACAATATTAAAAATATGCTGGCAAGAAATTATTTTCAGATAAAAAGATACAAACCCATTCATGTTCTTCTTAGTTTGCTTATAATGTACAAGACAGCATACAAAATAAAGAATATTTATATTTAAAAGAATGAACAGTTGAAATTTTGAACTTACATATGACGTAATAATCTTTGTTCTTCTGGAATTCCAGGCCCCAGAGATTAGGACTGAACTCTTGAAACTTGATGGTAAACTTAACATCTTGATCTGGCTTGGCACAGTTAAGTAGAGGTGTATTGTCCTTTTTAATAGCACAGCTATCTGCTTGGTCTTTATCAACCATGTAGACCTTATAATATTCATATTGGCCAATAGTTTTAGAGTCCACCTTTGGGCATATAATATCCAGTTTGTCTCCTATCTGTGGATATAGTACCAATCCTTGTCCAGGAAGGAATCTAAAAGGAAGGAAAAAAAAGGGGGGGGATGGGGGAAGAGAAGAAGAGGTAAAATGTGAGACACTTGATAAAATCTCATGCAGAAAAGTAGCAACTGCAGTGAACAGACAGAAATAAACACAGTTTCCAAAACCAAAATGACAGACTGAGCAAACCAAATCTTAATAGTTTGGGCTTGATTCAATATCAACAAGACATTTATTTAGATCTTGGAAATTATAGATGGATTGAGTCTTATAGCCCTTATCCCAGTTTTGGGCACTCTAGCAGATTTTACATCTCTCTCTGGCAGGCACTGCTGTTTCTTCTACTGCATTTAGCCATGCAGAGCAGCTAATACAATACCTGCTGGACTATGATCCTGTTTTTCTGTTTTGCTAGTATTTCTACTATTCTTGCACATATATGGCTAATTTTGGACATGGGAGGATGACAAAAATAATCTTTCAACCTCCTGCAACAGCCATGGACAGGAAAAAACTTAACACTTGTAAGAATATATTAGATGCTGATTGATATTACTAGTGTAACACAAAGGAACATCAGTCACTCACCAGGACCATGCTTACAGACCTGGGATGGACAGATATCTACCTGATCCATGGACCTCAGATGCTTCTGGGAAAACACTTATATATCCAAGACAGCATGACCACTCCACTACAATGATTTCTCTTTATAAATTCCACCATTACTGTCATTATTTTAGCTCGTTTTTGATTTTTTTGCGTTAGTAGTGAAAGACAGGTGTGCTTTTTTTCTTAGTACAGGAAGACTTCTTACACAATCCAGCAGTGAGCTTTATTATGTGCAGTTAGACATAGTATTTTGTCCTTCCTACTCATATTAATTAACAGGCAAACATGACCACTTCTTCATGGAAGGAAAATATAAATAATTACTTATAGTATTGATTCATCCACAAAATGAGGAGTCGTATTCTCACAAGGATAAAAGCCACAGCAGGTTTGTGTGTTTCTCTCCCCACTAAGACATGTTTGTTTCAATTAAGGCCAAGAAGTGCATGTTTCACAACAACAGCCAACAACACTACGTACTCGAATGCACAGACCTAAAAGACTGACTTTCTTTACTCTTTCTCCTGCCTGCCAGCATTTTCCAAAGATCTTCCTTAATGGAGAATCAGCCTGAAAAACCAAGTGAAACAACTGCTGCCTAATGAACACCCTTCTCCAAGTGCTAGTATTTAAAACAGCACACGTAGTAAATCCAGCTTATTCACAGGCAGCCTTCCTGGAAACTTTAAATTAAGAGTATCAAGGCCCACTCAAAACAAAGCTGTAGGCGTCGGTGACCTCCAACCTCTGGCTTGGCAAAAGGAGCCACCAGCATGAAGTAGTGGTGGGGGAGAACCCACTAAATTAAAAGATGATGCAACACCCCAAATTTCAAATCCATCATTTACAACTGCTTGCTCCCACAGAATTCAAGTTTATGATCTGTGCTAATTGAGCAGGATTATTTTCACTCACAAAGCCAGTGTAAGAATTATATTTGTTATGAAGCAGCACGTAGCAGGACAAAGACATGTAATTACAGATTTAGGGAACTAGAACAATGAAATGTTATGGCAGGAAAAGCGACTGTTGATGTATAAATCACTGCGCTCTTTTGTGCTGTGCAGTGTAATTTCCAGACTGCAGAAACTGGGTTTGGCCACGGCTGTTCAAACTGAGATTGAAGTGGAGACGGGGCAAAGCTGTGCCTCCTCCTCCAGTTTTCAGACATGCCAAAGGAATGCAGTGACTACTACCTCCTGAAAGCTGAAATGATCAAACAAATGGAAAGGTGGAAATGCATCCTCAGAGTTACCAGCCCGGTGAACGACAACCTGATGTATGTGTAGATGTGGCACCAAGGGACCTGGTTTAGTGGTGAACACAGCAGTGCTGGATTAACAGTTGGACTTGATGATCTTACAGGTCTATTCCAACCTAAACAATTCTATGATCCTATGACTAAGGGAGAGGCCAGTTCTTCAAGGCTACCAAGGAAAGGCGGGGAGGTGGATTCCAGCCAGCAAATATTCCCAAGGGAGCAGCATGTATTCAGATTCTGGCTCTCCTCAGGGATCAACTCCGACCAGGCAAAAGCAAAGGGACAGGGTTTCCAAGCCAACCTCCGTCACCCATGACTGACTTTACTACCTTGTCTGACCACAGCCCCATTTTAACTTTGCTCCTGTGCAGCAGTGCTGTACCAGGAAAATGACAATCACTCCTATTCCCCATCTGCATGCCAGGACAAAGGCTGGTCACTGTATGATCCCACTGCTGCATACACTTGTCTTGCCAGCCATTCTTCTTCAGATAATGGGACTGTGTAATAGGAAACACATGAGATTTCAAAGGACTGAATCTTTGCTTGTAAGTTAATCAATTTAGATTTCCATACATAACAAATATGAAATTCGTAAGTTTAGATAAATGCACCTGTCCGCCATTATCAATAATATGATCTAAAAGCTGCCCGGAGAAACAAAAGACACTGATTCTAATTTTAGACTTTGCATATATACATGAAACAGCCAGTGTATGTTCTGAATGCAAACACTGAACACAAACAGGATGGGCTGAGAGACAGTATGCCAGGCAATCCTCAGAAAGAGCTGCAGGAGAGAAGGCACACTTGTGAGCCTTGGTTTCAGTCAGGAATTGTCCCATAAAAGGTAGAGGACAGAACCGCCCCCAACAGACAGTTAAAACTACATTTTACAAGAGCTTTAAACCAATGCACTCGTTAGACTTTACGGCAGGGAATATTCTTGCTATGACTCTGAAGTCTGTACAGTTTTAGAACTAAACTCAGTAAATCTCCTTCCACTTGAGTGTCTGAACTTGTAGCATCTAACGCTGATGGGATTAGGGAAGAAAAAAGGCTGAAAATGCAAGGATTAATCTGAGAACTTGATTGTATTGAAATTTTTTCCACACTTTGCAGTTTTGATCGTGACCTTTGCTAGAAGAGATATTTTTCCAATTTACTTTCCCTATTTTCTTACAACAACAAAGCCCAAATATGGATGGAGATAATAAAAAAGTTTCACCTCCTGCATTGCCATTCAACCACAAAACTTACAGTGGCTGATTAGTAGTAGGCATGATTATTATCCTTGCATTTGTGTAATACTTCTGCTACTGTACTTTTTATAAAGACTTTAAATAAATCATTTGCTGGGTACTAAGCTTTTTCTGAAGCTATTTATGAAATGTCAGGAGGATTAAGACTACTGTTTTATGATCCTATTTTTGAAGACCTTCTATTTGAAAAAAAAAAGAGAAAGGACAATGTACATTCAACCTTGGTAGAGGTTAAAAAATTTTCAGGATTAATCCTAAGTCTTTATTTCTGCAAGTGTTGATATGTTGCCTTAAGTACTCCGAAGTAGCAATAAGACTGATGAAATGTTTGCAGGATGGTGTCTATAAAAATTAAGTTAATGAAATGGCTTTAAAAGTCTGATCAAAATGTGCCTTCAACTAATTAAAAAGCTTTTTTTTTCTCATCAAAACAGAGATATAACAAAGATGAAGCAAGGTGTTTACAGAATCCTGTGACTGATCCGGTGGAGGCTGTTACTCCAGCGGTGTCTTGGGACAGTGACATGCTCTGCAAGTAGTCGAGACAGCAACTGCATTGGAACCACTGCTTTCTATAAAAAGTTTTAACTTTCTGCATTTCAGCTCTAAGTATGATTTACTGCAAAACTTAAATATCAACACATGCTGCTGTACCCCAACAGAAACTGAAGAGAAAAGCTTAGCAAGCTTCCCAGCTAATTTCTGTCAGCAGTCAGATACAGCGAGACTCTTAGAGCATTTGAAAAATCCTGTTCACAATAAATAATCCTGGTGCTTGCTGTGAGAAAGCACAGAAAAGTATATTAAGTTCCATATAAGCTGTACGATGAAATTCATGCGCTTTCTGTCTGGCACTTTTCGATACAGATGGCATTTTTACTGTCAGCCCAAAACTGGTGTACTGTGGGCGACATTTGACATCTGTGCAAAGCCCGTGGATGTGAATCCCTCCCACACGTCCAACTAGTCATGCAGCTCATCAAATAACAACTTGAAGAGTTCCAAAAGCTTTTTAAAAATAATTATTGTACTTGACCAAAAAGTCACATGACACACAAACAGAAATTAGGAACAGAGTAGTTCATCCCCCACTCACACCAATTCCTGGCACTAATGTAACCCTATTGGTCAAAGTCCTCAAGAAGTTAAATTTGATTGTGAAATTTTATAAAAAAAATAAAATGTATATTAGTTTCCAACTAGTTTCTTAAGAATCTACTTATTGTTTAAAGAAACTTAGCTCACTCAACCATATTAAATTACAAAGGAATTTTGCTTAATGATAACCACTCAAACCTGCCTCACCTCATAACAGCAAATTCTCAAAAAAAAAAAGAACTTAACCTGCCCACATTCTCATTCAATGGAAATATTCTACCATTTCTTAGTATGCAAAAATTTCTGAAATTGTAAAATTATCAACAGAAAAAATTCTTAGAGAAATAAATTCTTAAGAGATTTTGTTAATCAGTATTGAGTGATGTAACCAAGTGTTTTGTCACAGTTTTTCCAACTTGCAAAACTATACACATACATATATGTACACTTACTATAAATATATACGCATGTTTAGCTTTAACTATATTTTAGTAATTATAAAATAAATATGATTTTAGGAAGCATGTCAGCACTTGATGCAAGGCTTGTATACTTAACTGGGGAGGCAGTGCCAAATTTCTGTGCTTTAATAACTTACCCGAACTAATTGGTGTAGGCAGTTAGCTTTAAATTAATGTCACAAAAATAATCCTAAAAATGTGAACAATCAAGATGCTTCTTAAAATGCAGCCTGAAACCTACTGTTGGGGAATCCTACCCACTTAACTTTATGAAGTTTAACTACCAGCCTAACTATAAAGTTATTAATTGAAAACTCTTATTAAGGAAATATCATGAATATTAATAACACAGTATGTTAGTCCGTTACTTGTAAAACTGCAAACTTAAACAATACAGAACTACATTCCACGTACAAGTTCTTACTGTTTAAAAATAATGGTTATTAAATGGTATATGTATTAATCATCTGACTTTTGAAAAAATAGCAACATTCATATTTTGAATACCACTTTGTCCACAGGCGAAGTATTTAAGCAAGGCAAAAGTCCTACCAGCTTGATGCAAGGCAAATATAAGTTTCAGGAAAAGGACAGTGATTTCAGTGAAGTAGCAGTGGGCTCATTATGATGAAAATCAGTTTCCTGATTCCGAAAAAACCTGAACCGCATAAAATCCAAAAACACAGACCAGAGCTCTCTGCAAAAGCTCTGTACAAAACCTTCATGTTAGTTTTTGTCATATTCAAGACCATGTACAAAAATATGCTATTTGCATATAAGGTATACACCCAGCTGCAAATCTGAAGTGGTTCTTGTGCAGAAGCAGTGATTTTACAGGACTCACCTCATTCCAGTTTAAATAGATTAAGTGAACATGAGTTCAATGAGAATAAGATCAGTAACTGCTGTGGACAGACAGAAAAAAAAAGATTCGTAAAAAAAAGATTAATGTAGAGTCTGTCTCAAAATTGGTACATAACTTTATGAGGAAAAAAGGCACCATGCCTACACGAAATCTTTGCAAGAAAAAAATACCATAGTGTGACATAGCTAGATGACAGACTGGCTGCATACACAGACTAGCAAGTGAAACTTTGAGAGCAAAAGAAGTATAGCATTTCATATTATTAAAATTCTTTTAAGTGAGTCTTATTAAATCATTTTAATACTACAGGAAAGTTTTACACAACATGCTAAACAGGGATGTTTTTCAATTTAAATAAAATTTAAGAAGTTTAATCTGCTAACCTTTATTTATACGTAACATTTTTCCACACAGTTAATGAAACCATTCATGTAAGGAATGGTTACTAGCATTAATGAGACTTGTAGGCTAGAAACTAAATGGAATTTTAACAAATAAATAAACAAATATATTCACGCTCATCCCTTAGATCTTTAATAGCAAGTACCACATTATAGAAAGCCAAATTATAAAATACTATAACACAAGTTGGTAAAGCAGCAAGTCCTGTATTTCTCACTTCTACTGTAAGGGAAAAATGTATGTTCAGGCTCCCCTGCAATAAAACCTGCAAGCTCATAAATGCTTTGAAGCAGTCCTCTGAAACCACAGCTGATCTCCATCCTAGGGTTTGGGGTACCTCACTGTCCTCACCCTCCCTCACCTCCAAAAGAGCCCATCTTCTTTCAGACTACCTGGGGCAAATGCTTGCAGTGCACTGAAAAAGGGAATGGTAAAGATTTCCTGTTGTTTTCATCACAGCACTGGACACAACATATCAGTGGTGCCACCATTTCATGTGTCTCAAGTTGCCATGCAAATGGGCACCATTCTTGGTGCCCTTTCCTGGACCTATTCGTACTGACATCAGTTGCAAGATTTCCATCAACTTCAGCAGGGCAAAATGATGCATTATGTTTGCAATTGAAATATTAGTAACCTACATAAGAATGATTCTGTAGCATTATTATGTTTTCTCAAAATTTTAGTGGACAGGGAATTAGGAACATGTATGAAATTTTAGCCATTTCATTTATCCATTCATTGCACCATCTTTAGCAAAATACTAAAATACAACAAGCAATTTCTAATACTAAGGATGGGCTAAGACTGTATCTGCTTCTCCCCAAAGGAAATATTTTTTTGCATGGACCTGCAGGATTTGACAGTCAAACTGCACCATCACATCACAGTTCTAAAGGCACAGAGCTTCTACTGTACAGAGACACCCACAGACACCATTCGTCTCCAAACACATCAGAAAATGCCCTAGCTGGTCTCCTAGAAAGATCTGTCATGAGCTTCCTTCAACAAATAACTCTTATGACTGGCTGTTGCAGAAATACAGACACTTTTTCATTCCACTCAGCTTAGAATCGTCACAAGTCTAAAGGTGCCTTGCACTTGAGAGAGCACAAACCCTGCAGCTAAAACATGATATTCGGCAGAACTGTACCCCTTTCACCCTTCACGTATACAGAAGGTCACCTGCAACCCAGCACCAAACACATCTTATTGGAGACACTCAAAGAGAAAATCTGGTTCCTTAAAAGCTGTGATGTACAAGGTTACAGACGTGATCCTGTTCTTCACAAAAAGTAAGCAAGCCAAAGAAGTGCTGCAGCCTCCCCTTCAAGGCTATCCCAGTCCTTGATTCCAGCAGAGGTAGGTCACTTTGCAGTCCCTCTCCAGGGAATCACGTCATCTCAGGTTGGGATCATGGCATCTTTGAGTGACCTTGGACGCAGGGGCACTGAGAGCCCCCTTTCCCCAGCCCACCATGTGGAGCCAAGGCAGCATCCTGCCTTCGGCCGCCTGGTGTGCAGCTGCCAGAAGGGTTTTGCTGTTAGGCAGCGTATCTGTTTGCATCGGATGGTCATCTCTGCCCGCGAGAGGTGGTTTAGTTTTGCTGGAAAGTTGCCCTTTCCCTTGCTGCTTTGGCTCTCACTCGCAGAAAAAAGCAAAAAGCCCACTTACGTAACTAAAACCTTCAAACCAACTCGTGTTTTACCCCTCCACTCCAAGTAAATCCAGAGTGCAAAAATGAATGCCTGTTTTTCCCCACATAAAAGTCAGGCATGTTTTTCCCTCCCTTAAAAAACTTCTGAGAGCAAACATCTATCTGTCTTTTCCTGTGCAATGGGTTTTTTGCACAAGAATGTGAAACCTGGCTCAGAACATTCACCACAAGGGTAGGGCTTGAAATGTTGAAAAGATATACAATCTGATATTTTATTAAATTGAAGGATTTTTTCAAAAAAATATAGATTTTATTCCGTTTTCATACATGACCTCCACGTAAGGCACTATTAACAGCAATTAACTTTTTGTATTATATGCAGAAAGCCATTACTGTTCTGCTTAAAGTACTTAAAGCACTAGAGAATTCTGATCCATTTACTAAATCAATTCCTGTTACCACAAAAAAACCACTAATGTGCTTCACGACAGTCTTCTAAGTAAGGAGTAAAAAAAAAAAAAAAAAGAAAAGGATGAATATGACCAATGTTCTATTTAAAGTGTATTATATTAACATTTCATCAGCATTTACAGAAATATGAACCTCACAACAGTGCTGGACTTACTCAGCTTCAGCAAATGGAATCATTGCTCACTTGCTCTATGCACAAGCATGGAAACACAAAGGCACATTCTCCTTTTTATTTCATTTCATTTCAGCAGAAATGTGCTTTCTGTGTAGAGTTTAAAAACTGCAAGTGGCTACAGTGGAAAGAAGGAGCCGGTCTGTATAAATGGCTTACTCTGAGGAATTTCTGAAAGAAAAAACACTCAGTAGGTGCATTGTAATTAGTTGCTCTTTCTAGTTTCCTCTTGACAAATGATGCATGCGGGTCTGGATGACAGCCCAACTCTTGACCCATGCCACCACTACACACTTTAGTACTTCAAGCAGAAACCCCTAGCCTCAGCCTTCCTTTCATTTTGCTTTTTCCAGAAACGTGGTGCTAGTAATGCACAACATGAGAATCAGAGATGATTAGCAAAGCTGGAATTCTTTCAGAAGTGCTTTGTATAGCTATGTCCTAAATATATCTGAGAAAAGTTTCCTGCCTTCGATTCCTTCCAAATATGTAGCATGTTTCAGAGGGCTCCATTCAAGGACAGAAGTACATGGAAATACATGGGACAAACATTACTTCCACAACACTTTATGATACACTTTGGCAACACTTGTAAGCCTTTCAAACTGAAGATATTGTGATCCTTACTTTATTATGGGCGATTATAAGCCTATTGAGAAATGCAATTTTTGCCACAAAAAGTAGCCATAAAAATAAACATTTTTTCTGGATAGCACTTTACTGCCCCCTTTTGCACTTTAACATTAGAACAGGTTTCAGTGTGAACGTACATCTGAGGAACAGTGTGAAGATACGGGTAAAACGACAGGGCGTCATGTTTAGTCACTAATACACTATCAGGCACTGCTTTAGGGACATCTTCCACTTGCCTGCACTGCAAACAAATGAAATATGTAGCTTTCATTGTCCTTAATCTTCCATGGAAGAGATCAGTAATGGATGGTTTAAATTGCTGTCTTCCATTGCAATCTGCATGTTTATGGGCAACTGGAAAAGAGGGGGATATTGCTCATTAACACTAGTTGTCTCTAGCATAATTTTCTAAAGCAAAGATCATCTGCAACTTGAATTCGGTTTATTCATCGGGATGACAAAGGGCTTTCCAGTCTGAGGCCATGCATATGTTAGCAGTGCCTGAACTAAAAGGATGGGTGTATCCTTCAGAAGAAAACTTCACAAAGTGGCAGACAAGAATATTTTCATGAAAGGTGAAGACAGGAAGCCTAGACATTCAAATACCCTGCAAGCCTACAGGCATAAACCCGTTCTGCAACTCAGCACTGCAATTACAGTCAGTACAGAATCGATGTATGTCTGTGTGTGTCCACATAGATCTGAAAAAGGTAATAAATCTATACTCCAGTGGTCAGTTATTTACAAAATACTAATTCATTATGACAGAGCCAGAGGGGGACCCATCCTGTACCAACTC
Organism: Platysteira castanea; assembly: GCA_013397175.1. Taxonomy (NCBI): domain Eukaryota; kingdom Metazoa; phylum Chordata; class Aves; order Passeriformes; genus Platysteira; species Platysteira castanea. Next base: position 798,813 of record VYXC01012873.1, read on the forward strand.
TGGGCTGCCATTTGACAAAGTCCATGTGCTGCTGTGTACACTTACATTTAAACTTAATCCATTTTCTTCTGTCATCCTACAATTACAATACAAGTCACAATAATATTAAATTTCAGTGCCTACAGCATTGCACAATTGAACCATTACTGTAATGAAAACTGACTCCCTTTGATATTAACACTGGTGTTTTCTCTCATTTGCTAGCCATGAAATACAGGAAGAGACCAATGTTGTTTTAATTAAAGAACTGTTGTTCAAAATATGCTACTGGGAATATTAAAGTAGTTCTTTGCTCTCATGGCAAAGATAATCAGGTATTTATATGGTTTGAATTTTGGGAAAAAAATAAAAAAGGAAGTAAAATAAAAAAATCTGTGCCGTGAGTTTAGCGTAACATAAAACCATTGCTCTACTTGACTTGTGCTCACAGAGGCAGGGTGTGCCAAACCCAAGAGATGGTACTTTATTGAAAAGATGCAGAGCAGGAGCTAGCATGGAACAGAAAGTCAAACCAAACCATGTGTGTTTCTTACACAAGTCACTAAAGCCTTTGCTTTTAGAAAGCTAACAGAGAGCAGCTGGCATTTGCCAAAGGACTACTTTTTGAAAAGTGCAAACCAGATTGGTCTATTGCTGTGCTATTCTGTGCTCTTCTCTACCATTCCTGTTAGAAAAACAAATGTCTGATGTCAGCCACAATATAAGGATGCCAACCAAAGTTTGCAGTCTTCTTTCTCTTAACTACAGTTTGCTCACACCTGTACAGTCTTGTTTCAAAGACATGCTCCAAGCAAAGTCTATAAAAGAGGGCGGGGACTGTCTTGTTAGTTGATGAGACATTAATAATCGGTGATTGTATCTCCAATTCAAAGACAAAATTTAATCTACTTTGCAGTTGTTAGAAAATACATTATTGCATACCATTTGCCTGCATAAGTAAACACTGGAAGTAGAACAAATTGTTAACTCACAACTTTCAGGAAAAGCTATGCCAAATCAGTAACAGAATTGTACAACAAACCTATTTTGGCAAGTCATTTTTATGCCAAGGAGAAAATGACCTTGAGCAAAAATCCAAATGGGAGATCTACCGTCAATCTGCACTTGCTTCTTACATTACACCCAAGATTCAGCCACTTGCAAGCAGAGATCCTATGTTCGTACACGAAGTACCAATTCTTTCAAGGTTTGACTGATGTGCAGAAGCAGAATAAAACCAGGCGGACACAGCCGCCTTCAAGGCAGTAGTAATATCTGACCTATGAAGAACCAGCTTTTGCCCCACGACAAGGTCTGAGCCTCTGAAATGAAGCTGAACTGGAGTAGTTAAAAAAATTCTGTAAATGTCCAAAAGTGCGTTTGACACAACTGACATTCCTGCCCCAGATGGAAGAGTCCACTGGAGGGGTTCAGCAGAAGGCTGGGGACAAGAAGAAATCCAGCCACTCAGTTTTAACCCATTGACCCACACTCATGAGACCCTGACATTTGCTTCAGCCTGTACTGCAGGGAGGCTCAGTCAGTGCACCCCTCACAAACCAAGCCCTCTGTTGCAGGGCAAAACCTGGGCTCTTGGGAACAGCCGGGTCACATCCAGTGATCAGTTGTCAGTGGAAATGTGCTGCTGGCATTACACCAAACAGTAAGATAAAAAAAGCACTGAAAACGCAGTTGAAGCAGAGCTACCTGTGCAGCCAGACTCCAGAGGCACAGCTGATGGACCTGCTTGAGCTCCCAGCTGGCACAAGGGATACACTGACTACTGGCAAGTTATACATCTCTTTCCAAATGCAGACAGGGCTGTAGCTTGTGACATCATTTTCTGATTTAAAAAAGGCAACGAAGCTCTGGAGAGACCTGTATTTGTCCAACCCCAAAAAACCTCTTCACACTGGCCTTGGTTCAAGACAGCTCACGCTTAATTCGTCCTGCTTCAGCAGAAATATTCAGTATTCAGCACATGCTCGACACGAGCTTTTCTGAATAAGGACAGTTTCCCAAGTCAAGTCGTAGAAGCACAGCACAGTCCTGCTTGCCTTGGTGTCACACACTGATCCACAGAACAGAAGACTGCAATAAGCTATAAATTTAAGATGTGGCCTTTAGTTTTCTTCAAAAAGTGCCTGAAAATTGTCTGATAGAAAGAATGATTGCCACTAAAAATCCCCTTTTAGGTATTTTTCAAGCAATGAAGTAATCGGTCTGCCAATGTGACTTTCCCTGTACAACTAATCTATGTAACTCAGAAATACCCTGGTAAAAGAAACCCCCCAAAAACCTGAAGGTCAACTGTTCTGCAGTGATTAAGCTAGACTGCATCTGAACTAAACTGAAATTAATTAAACATGAAGAAAGCAACTGAAGTGTGGACAGAGAATGCTATGGGACTGCAAATCCTCAAAAGGAGTCAAGATGTTCCCAACTCCAAATTTACACTTTTATCCAGTCAGGTATAGAAACCAACTGCTGCTCAGGCAGTAGGTAAGCAGATGGTAAGCACCAAGCAAAAATGAAACTGCGAAACGATGCACCACTCGAGGAGTCAGAAGAAGCGCAGTTATGTGTGCTTCCACCAGGGCTTGCTGCATAGGTTCCTTAAACAAACTGCTTCAAACTTGCAGAACATCAAAAGCCAGATGGGTCTTCCTGAATGATTCCACAGGCAAGGAGCCAGGATTCCCGTTTACTGCAGAAATAGGCCTGGACTTGATTTGAGTCTTCTTAGCTCTGACAGGCTGGAGTCTGGCAGAACTCCCAATCCAAAATAAAACAGCATTCAAGTGAGACTGGGCTTTAACTAACAATAATATTAATGATAATAAAATTTAAAATCATCTTATTAGCTTTAAAACGCATTCCCATGCAGTCTTCACCTTTCCCACCGCTGTTCTCTGGTTTGGGTATCTAAATAAATGCCCTATTCAAACAAAAGCTAACAAAAGAGTGAAAACAATTTGCAGCATCACTAATTTCTCAGCCTAACATTATCATTTCACCATCTAGCCTATCCTGCTGTGTAAAACATGCTAAATAATTTCTCATTTTCCGTTGACACATGTAAAATTTGACTTTTCTTTAAAGAGTACAAAGCTCTGATCCTACCAAAAAAAGTTGTGTAGATCTTATTTTAGCCATCACCCATGAGACATTTTAAAAGAATGCTATAGGTAGGAAACCCGTCTTATAGTTATGTATATGTCATACATCAGGAATGATTCACCTAGCAACACAATCCTCTACCAGCCTTTATCTTTTTTGGCTTGGAACTTATGTTTAAAACCAGAAGAAAGCATACACTATTACAGCAAAGTTTAAATCAGCTGCATTATAATTATCATGCTGATACCGCAATAAACACTGGGCGTTGGCTGGCCAGGATTGCCAAAAAAGATAGAGGTCCTGCCCTTATTTGCTGTGTTTGACAATGTATATCATCACATCAAAGGAAAAGTTCTGTGCATCACAGCTAACAGAAAAAAAAATCTGTATGTTTTCTTTCCTATAGTAAACTGATAGTTTTTTTTCATTACAAGAAAATTTAAATTTTGCCTATAATGAAAAATAATTATAATGTAAAATCCTTGCAGGCTTGTAGGACTTGCAGTACTCACTGAAATCACTGGAGGTATTTTCATGAAGTTGAACAGGAGCTAGATAGGCTAAGATTAAACCTGAATTTACAAGGACAAAAATGGTAACAACAAAAAAAACCCCAACCCAGATAATTCAAAATGACACTGAAGACACTTCAAGCTTAGGAAATTTCTGTGTGCATGTTTTATCGTTATGGGTCTTAAAATCGACCTGGGGGTGGAGGAGCAATGCAGAATTGTTTATTGTTCTGCCATTTTGTTTTCATACTTGGCTTCCAGGAACATACTTAGCTCAATGTATATGTTTTCTCAAAGTCTGTCCACTCTTCAGTGTTGGGGGGTGTTTTTCCCATTTAAGGAACAGCAGTGCAAATTGCAAAATCTCTGTTTTAAATACACCTTCGAGTTTGTGTAAGTGAAAATGCTTAAAGGAGGGGGGAACCTGAAGGGGAAAGACTCTGGACACAGGAAGAGCTGGGGTGCACTGTCCAGGATGCTCTCTGTAGGTGATTCCCCAATTCTCCCTGTGCCCTGCCAAACTTGTCCGGCCTTATCTGGGACATTTCTGAAATGTGACATGACAGGCAGGTTCGAAAGCTAAACGTTGGATAATGGTGGGCAAACAAAGGACATCGGTTTTTGCATTATTTCTTTAATTACTTTAACCCTTGTTCGAACAGAAAGCATAAGGCCAGAGTAATTCAGCTTCCCCCTTTGTCATTTGCCTGCCATAAATATGCACCAGTCTGCATTTGAAAAGCTGAAGGAGGCCGCAAGCTTGCTGGACATTTATCATGCTCTGTTCCCTGTTAACAAGCAAATACTTTAGTTGAATGGCCCATTAGCAATCATTGTCAAATGCAGAATGCAAGGTGCTTGGATGTGACCGGCCTGTAAATTAGATGAGGTTGCCCCTGTGCTTTGGAGAATTTCAGCAAATGAATTGGATCTTTTGCTATAGATTTGTGAAGGTTAAGTTTCAAGACAGGAAACCCATCTGAGCACATCAGGACCTGTATATTCTGCCAATCCGTCCGGCTCCCTATATGCACTTGTTTATTTTTCATTTGTTAAATAGCATCAGCAGCTTGACAGTTTGGGGTCTGGAGTTCCCTTTTCAGTCAGAATTGTGAAGATTTCCAGCATACTATGGGATAGGGTAAGAATGATAAATTCAAGCATGTGATCAACATCTTTACATTAAAAAACTCCCTGGAATAATCAAACAAACAACAACAAAAAACCAAACCAAAACAAAAACAAACAAAAAACCCCAACCAAACAAAAAACCACCAAAAAAACCCCCCATTCCATCCACTTTAAAAGTGTCCGAGCCACTGCCAAACAAACAGCATGAATTCCATTTTGCCGAGCTCATCCCAGGCTCATTCCCACTGAAGAAAGACACAACTGTTATTGTAGGCTTCGGTGTTTTTTCCCCTTGTGTCTAGACTGCGCTTAACAAATGCAGAATGCTTTCTTCTCCCCCTTTAGCAGACAAATGAACAGGCAATAAAGTAGATATTTCTCATTTGAATCGTACCCCTGATTTGCAATGTAATGCTGACTTTAAGTTGTGGGCGTTCAGGGTTGTCAGTTGGGTAGAAAAGCAAGTATTAACTATTTAAAGGCTCTTAAAAAGCAAGAAAAAAACACATCCAAGTAGCTGCACTAGGAGAGGTATTTACTACCTTTACAGTTGCAGATCGCTAAAAATAAAGGATGTTTCTTCTTTTCTTCTATCTGCCGGCTGAATTCAAGGGGCTGACAGCAAACTCATCCCAGTGACTGTAAGTTGGCCGGGGAGGAGGGGAATGGGGGGAGACAGATGCTTATCTCATTCATTTCTAGATTTCAGCCAGCCTTTCAGAAATAAACACCACCTAGAGACTGAGCCAGAGCCATTTGGTTATCTGCAGCTTGACTGGTAAATAAGAATGGATGCTGGTTTGTTTGTGGTTTTTCGGGGTTTTGTTTTGGTTTTTTTTTCTTCTTTTCTTCCTTTGTATTTTTGCAGGATAGGAAACACAAGAGATGCTGAAGTATCACCTGGCCAAGGCACAGACAATGCAGCATGTTTATCTTTGCTGCTCCCATGGAGTGTGAGATGGAGACCACAAACTGAAACACAGCTGAAATCAAAAGGTCTCTGTTTTCCTTCCAGATAACCCCAGTCCTACCTATCCCCTCTGTTCTCTGTGCCTTGCCAGCATGCTCCTGCCCGAAGTCCAAATAGATTAAGGCAACAAACCCCAAGTGCAGCCAATTCTTCAGAAAGGCTGCTGCTAGGGCAGGAGTTAAAAAGGAAAATCTTCCACACCTCACAATTGCAGCCATCTCGAGTTTTAATCGGCCCCCATCTCGGCAAAAAGCAGTAAATGAAATCTATCTTTACCATATTATACACCACCAATGAGCAAGAACTGAGCAGCTTTTCTTCACCGCTCCAACCACGCCAAGCCACAAGTAGGCCTTTCATAGTTCCTAATCCCGGCCCCCAAGTTTTGTGCGGTTCTCACATAATACCTTACAGCCTGGAGCAAGGCCCTTAGTTTATAGCACCTCTTTCAGAGACGTGTCATTTCTAACATCAAGCTAATCTATATGTTGCCATGGCATCACCCTTTATCTGCCTTTACATCTTATGAACTGCATGGATTTACCACATTATTTTTATCTGAAAGACAGAAAATGGTGGTTTTATTGCCATACAATCAGATTACTGCTGCTAGTTTCTCTATGCCTTTTTACCATACTTCAATCAAAAGGGATCAGTTTCTTTGTACTCTGCCCTTGATTTACATTACATCTGTAAAGACCTAGTCTGGGTTGTAATCCCCTTATTAACTATGACCAGGGTTGATTTGCCTAAAAATAAAAGCAAATTGTGTCAGACCTTTTCACTTTGTTTTTGATTCGGAACTACAAAATGGATTACTAAAGAAATCTTCAGAGTTCACACGGCTGGTATAGTACTGAATTTAAAATGAGAATTAAACAAGTTAAACATGGGAGCTGTGTCAACGGTTTACATTTTCCATCATGGGAGAAAGGCTGAACTGCATTTGTCTTTGTGTTCTTTGGCTTTAAGGAGACAATGGAGCCACAGGAGTTTTTTCCAAGCTCTTCTAACACTGTCCATTTGCCATCCTCCCTTCCCCTGCTTTTTCATGCAACTCCCTCACAAACTCTTCTCCCTTGCTGCTCCCTTCCCCATCCCCCCCCAAAAAACCTTCCCTCCCTCAAGACAACAGTGTCTTAGTTAAAAGTCTACATTCTGTGGCACTCACTATTTTAATCAAAATATTTCAAGCAGTTTAACATTCCTATGTAAGTTTCCACAACGCCTCACAAAGAATGAACTCATAAGCAAATCCATGTAGATGTATGATAAATGACCAGAAAAACAGGTTTCTTTATGTCAGCAGCCAAGGCAGACAGACATTAGGCACACATGAATACCATTTTAATCACTATTTTTTTCTCAGAAGAACACTTTCTTCTCATTTGCAACAAGCAGTTTCAAGTACTGCAGGTTTGCACGATGCATGAAGACCAGATCATAAAGAAAAAAAAAAAGTCCCCAAAGGAGGCCTGCCTGTGGCTGCTGCACAGGGCTGAAAGGCCTGTCTTTGCCAGTGTGTCGGAGCAGTCATCTCAGCTCCTCCGCTCCTGATTTCCCATGCCAGGAACCTTGGCCGAATTTGAGAGGATCCAGAGTGTCACACCTCAAGCAATGTGATCTCCTTGCAATAAAACGGAAGAGAAAAAAAAGGGAAAAAAATAAAAAGAGAGGGAGGCATTCTGTGTGTGGGAAGAGGGAGAACTTAAGTGATTTTAGTATGACTTTTAGTCACTGCCTTTCTAAAAGCAATTACTTCATTAAACAAAGTGAAATTACGTAGCACAGCTTACAGATAACATGCTTTAAGATAATAGCTATAAATAATATAGCAATTATACTCTACATATAAAAGCCTGGGGAAAATAACCAGCTCAAGAAATAGGCCTTCAGTTTATTCTGAATTAATTTTGCTAATTCACTTGTGCTTCGGAGACCTGGCTACAAATGCTAGAGCTATCAAATGGACTGACTGGAAGCCACCACTTGCTCCATCTATTAGCATGCCAAGTGTCAACAGCTATGTTTTGGGTGCAATTTAGGAGCATGTGTTTAAACCATTTTACCCTTCTACTCCTGTTTCTTCAGCTTGAAGCTGTAATTGCTTAGGCTAGAAAGTGTAGTCCCACAGCACAGGACTCCCAAATAAATTCCTGTCTAGCTGAGAGGCTCCCAAACATGTTGTGAGATATCGTTTTAGCAAGCTCTTTGTGCTCTGGCTGGCTTGCCCGTCCTGTGAAACAAGGGCTGTCCATTACCTATAGTTTATCATTCTGACAAAATGTGAGGAATGTGGATGTGAAAGCACTAACAATTCCACCCCTGGTGCTTTCTCCTTTTTTTCTCTCTGTATTAAAACCGACAAGATTAACCCAAATGCAAACTGCAGAGCATAGTTCAAGGAGCTATTCAATCGGTAGTGAATGTGCATTTGTTTACCTACAAAAATAAGAATTTCAGACACAATGAGAAGCAGACTAGTCTATATACTACTGAATAGCACATTTAACAGGGTCATCAATTGTAGTTTATTTTATCAGTTTCTGGCATGTTAGCATTCATTCAGAGGCGGGCTGTGAAATATCCCATATATAACTGGTTATCAGAGCGAGAGAAAAACAGCTCTATAATCTAACTTAATCAGTGTCAAAGGCACCACTTATGAGGATAACCTTCCACATGTCACTAAGGAGAACTGCCTTGCTCACCGGCCTATAGCACACAGGGAAACAGTGACACTTGGACATGACCGCTGATTTTTTTGAATGAGATTTCCCTACTGCTTCACTAAAAGGCACCCCATAACATTACATGTGGTCCTGCGTGTCAAAGGCAGTGCTGAGCCCTTGGGAGGTGAAACTGAGGTAATCCATGCTATCTGCATACATTGTTTGTCTTGGCAAAAACGACACAGGCAAAGTCTCCCGTTTAAAAGTGTCAACAGGAGTCAAACCTAGAGTAATTTTTCCTCTGTGTTTTCAAAATCAGGTGATCTAAAGTTCTTCAGATGATGAGTCTGTAAAGCCTACCAAGACCATCTGCAGCAATGATGTTTAGCCTCCCAAGCAATAAAGTCACAGGCATAATTATTTTATGGAGGTCAATCCATAAAATTTGGATCTTCATTCTCATGATTTGGTCAAGGCAATAAAGCAGATCTCTAAAAAGGTGGGGGGAGGGATAGGGGAGGGAGATCTCTCCTCAAATAGCTACTGCGTGCTCTCCATCCCAGCCACCTGCTAGAAATTATAACCTCTAGACTTCAGTGCAAAACCAATTCAGTTTATACGTTCACCTTAACCTAAAATTTATTATTTCATACTTTATATTAACCTGACTAACAACTTCTCCCAGTATTTAATTGCCTAGCTCTTCAGCAGATTTATGTGGTGAGACTTTCAATAGAGTTAAAGGCACAGATTCCCTGAATAAATTAAGCAGCACCAAAGATAGTTATTATCTCAAACCTAGAAAGAAGCTTTATTATTATACCATGCCAAGATCTATTCAACAGCTTTACTTCCCAAGCTAACACTCAGCTTGAATTCAGAGTGAGGACAACCTTATCTAAGGAGAAATTATTCAGGATCCTTCAGGCAAACAAGTGTGAGAAGAATTAGTAAGAAATCCTGCTCTGAGAAGTGGAGCTGCCTCACCAGCAGCAGTATGAGGAATGCATTTGCAAGCCTCCTCAAACTCCAGGCCTCCAAGAGGCCTATAAATCACTAGCCCCAGCAATTGAAAAGACTAATTTTAATAGTGTACTTCTTCACTGTGGTGATTAAGCCTCAATGAATCACTCAAGAAAATTCAATTACATCAGCAACACAACCTATTTTTAAGCATGCATTTAAGTTGAAAAAGTAATTAGATATTATCATTAGATCTACCATTAACAACATTCAAACCTTTTTTGTAATCAAACAGTTTAGAATTAAATAAATGGAAACACAAATCGTGTTTGACAAAAGAAGCATATCCCCAGGCTCTGTGAGATGGGCTAAATTCAGCTGCTCGGAAGCTTTCGTTTCACTGATGGCTAATAAAAGCGATCAAGGTAAGTTAAAAAAAAAAAGCGAAAGCAGGTTGGGGCTGGCAGAGGAGAGCCCCGAACAGCCGGCTCTTCTGCTTTGGAAGAGTGACCTCTGTAGGCACAAACCCAGCGAGGGCCGGGATGCAAAAGCATTCCCCTTCCTCCTAGGCCGAGCCAAGGCTGTTTTCCACCAGCACAGCAGGCCCACTCCTGCAATGCAACCCCGGCTCTCAGCCTGTGCCTTTCGAGAGCCTAAACAGCCTTATAAAGCCCGCTTTATAACCGGCCAGGCCGCTTTATCCTGTGATGTGATGCCATGCCTTTCTTAAGCCGAAGAAAGGCTTTAGCTATACAGCATCATGGAAGTGCTGAGCCAGTAACTGGAGATAAAGTTAATTTTAACATGCTTCCCACCTGGTGCATATACAAAATAAGCATTTGTCAGTCAGTATTACAAATAAAGACTCTGAATTGAGCAGTCCACAGCGCTCCTGCCAGTTTCTTTTTTCAAAAAATTTTTTTTGTTTAACAAAGATAAGGAAACTTCTCGGTAAAGAGAAACAGCAAGCATTACAAAATAATACAGGCAGAAATCTGTAGCGTTTGGGGTTTTTTTTCAGTGAAAACAACAGTAAATAATGATGACTGTAAGGCAAGGTTACTTGGTAAACTTGAGGTGCTACTCCTAATTCAAACTCTGAAATCTTCATCAAACTCCTAGAGATCCTGCCACCTGCACAGGATTAATCCCTGATCCAGGAAATACTCCATTTATACTTGTCTCATCACCACCTAACATTTCCTCTACAAACTCCCCAGGGAAAACAAGACACGTAATTACTGGACTTAATGGGAAATTCTAAATTCAATTAACACATTGTATATGGCTTGATTTTAAATATATAACTAAAGATAAAGCATGCATATAAAAATTATTTTAGTCCACTTCTGCTTTAAAATTCCTTAAAGTCATTAGAGACTACTTCTTCCTATCGTAATTTTTGTTCTCCAAACTAGTGGTTCTAATCACAAAGGTTCAGAGGCTCTCACAAGTGAACAAAGCCAACTTCCATTTTGTATGTCAAAAATCCAAGGAGACAAAAGAGAAGTATAAGTAGCTTTTCATCACTGCCTCAGAGAGTTTTCTTTAGAAGGACAGCCCACTTTTCAAAAAGTTCCTCTTTCTAATAGCAATAATTTTGTATGTTTCAGTAAAGAGCTTGCTGGGTTTTTTCTTTTTTTTCTTTAAGACAACACATCTATTTTAAGAGTAAGCATTAAAAGTGAGGTCCTGGAAACGCATGTACATTTTTGCCTGGGTTTGTTAATGAAGAATGACACTAAATGGTTGTGTGATGGGTAATGCTTAGTTCATTACTCACTGACATGTGCCTTGATACCATCAACTCCACAACCAAATTTAGCCCTGTTATAAGCAGATGTAACTTCGCTGGAGTCAATGGGATGAGTTTGCATCTGCAGACGGAGAAGTTGGAGAGTATCACCCTTTCCTGGCAGCTCAGCGCAGCCCGGCTCCTCCGCTGCTCCAGCCCGGGCGAGCCCGGACCCTGCCCGCAGGTTTTATCCTGCTACCGCCGCACCCGTCCCCAGCCCGCTCTCGGTCCGCCGCCCCTGCCCAGCCCGGCCTCCCCTCCCTCCCGAGACCCTACCGCCGGGGCAAGGGGCAACGGGGCAGCTCCGCCGTCACACGGAACACCCGCCCCGGGAAGGGCCGGATGCCGCTGCCAGCCACGGCCGGAGTCCCCCGCTGCCGCCGCTTACCGCTAGCGCACCCCGCCCCGTCCCCGTGTCTCCCGGCGGCCGCGGCCGACCTGCGGCACCGTCCCGTCCCTCCCACGCGCACGGAGGACAGCGCCGGCCCCTGGGAAGACGGCGGGGGGGAGCGGGATGGAAACTTACTTGGGGTTAGAGGAATTCCAATATATGGGGTCTAAAACGATGGACCGCGCCAGTGCAGTTCTGCATAAAACCATCAAGGCTCCCCAGCAGTACTTCCAGGCGGAGGCATCTCGCCTCCGCGCTGCCATGGTCGCAGGCGGCACCGAGTCCCTCCCCGGAGCCTCGCCAACTCCGCCGTGCGCCTTCCCACGCACCTGAGCAGCAACAGCAGGGTGGGTGCCCAGTATCCCAACAGCCGGGACGACTGATACAGAAAAAAGAGTAATAAAAAAAAAAACTGAAAAAAAATCACACAGTAAGAGTCGACGATGCACTTGGCGAGAGCTGCAAGCAGATCTACTGAGTCATGTATGCCACTCGCATGTAGGAATATCTCCTGAGAGGTCAGATCCAAGCTACCTCCGAAGTAACAGCAATAGCAAAAAAATGCAAACGCCTCAGTCCTTCCTCTTAGTGGGGGTCTCCAGGCTGTCTTGGAAGATGCCACTCAAACTGCCAACTCCCATTTGGATCCAGAGCGCCATACGCGTTCAGAGTGTCTAAGGCTCGCGTGAAAAGGAGTAAAACAAAAAAATAAATTTAAAAAAAGGTAAAATAAAGGGTGGTGGGATAAATAAAAGGGTCGGGGGGGAAAGGACGCAGCTTCGGCGGGAGGCTCCTCCTGTATGTCTCTCACTGCTCCCTGCAGTTTGCAATCCGCACGGGCACCAGCCCGGGCTGCTTCGGGCAGCTCAGAAGCAACCGCGAGTCAATAAATCCACTCCGAGTCAGCTCCCCCAGTCCCGGGGAGGCGCATCCGCAGGGCTCCGGCTTCCCCAAGGGGCACTGCTGTCCTTGTCGCCGGCAAAGACCACGGAGCGGAGCAAGGAAAGAAACGGGGGCGGACAATAATGATCAAAAAAAAAAAAAAAA
>VYXC01012873.1:811415-857402 GCA_013397175.1 Platysteira castanea
TCCAGCCGAGCGGGCTGGCAGGTAACACCCCCCGGTCCTGCCGCGCCGCCGGCGGTCACTGCCCGCCGTGCGCGGAGAGTCCACTGGCTGTGACTCACACTAGGGTTGTGCGGGAGGCACGGCGGGCCCAGATGGAGGGAAATCAGAGGGGAAAAAAAAAAAATTAAATAAGCATTAAAAACCAGCCTTTGCTAAAACTGTTTCCCAAGTACACTGCCTTTCAAAGAGCGGGAAGCAGCGGTGGGGCCGGAGGCACGGGGCTCCCCCGCACCCTGCCCGCTGCTGCGAGAGCAGCACCCCCGGGAAGCACACTGCCGGTGCTGCGCGGCAGCGGCCACCTCCGCGCCACTGCGCGGGAAAAGGCTGGGCCGCGTTCCCACTGGCGCGGAGCTCCGTGCACAACTTTCTGCGGGTTCCCTGCCGGGAAGGAGGCCTGAGGGTGCTTCCCCTTTGGTTCCCACTGGCCCTTCCCACGGGTTCTGTAAGTTTTCGAAGTTTATCTGGTTGCGCGACAATTAGCCACGGGCCGTCACTGAATTAAGACAAGCCGGACGTGCGGAGCCCCTCAGAGGGATGTAGAACGGCGGGCAATGCGGGGCTCCGGGGCCGGCTGCGGATTCCCTCGCCTTTCTCTGGTGATTGCTCAGAGCCTCTTTCTTCCCCTTTGGATTTTCGTGGGGAAGGTTCGGACACAGTTCGTTTTCATACGCCGCGTATCCCAACAACACGGCACCTGGCCCTTTTATTTCATCCTATCATTAATTTCTGGCCCGAGGGAGCTGCCTGCGGGCAGCGCTGGGGATGGTCTTCGCAGACGGGCTTCGCAGGTCCCCCGGCGGGTGCGGAGGACGCCGGGGGGTCGCGAGTGCTCCCGACGCCGCGCTCGGAGCCCGACACACCGCGGCTCCTGCGGCACTTCCACGGGGCCACAGCTCCCACTAGCGGCCAGCGGCTGCCCTCCGCAGTGGGAGCGCTTCCCCTCGGCTGTCCCCCTCCGCGCTCCGCCGCGTCCTGCCCGGTCCGGCGCCCACACGATTCCACCTCAGAAGTCGCCGGCAAAAGCGAAACGGGGCGGCGGTGCCGCGGCCCCGGGAGGTGGTACCGGGCTGGGGAGGCGGCACACGCGAGGGGTCCGCAACAAGAGCTGTGCCGAAGCTAAACACGGGTGGTGTAATGGCATAGTCGCTCCTGTGAAATTAAGAGGGTTACCGAATTTCTTCCAGTAGAGACTTCTTGCCAAAATAGTATCTGCAGAAAGGATTAAAAGTGAAATCCCAGGAAATTACGGCGCTCCTTCTGCCATTTCCCTACCTTTTAGTCGAGGCATGCAAAGAACACGCTACCAAAGACCCTAATAAGGAACCAATTTCGCATATTTTATTCCTGAAGAAATATGGGTATTCGCTTAAAAATCGGCTTCGTGATGGTGCTCGTCCGGCTTTTAGACGAACGCCAAGAAGCTCTTATAAGGAAAACAACTGGCACTGTAATTTTTTTTCCCCGATCAATTTTGGAACCCAGTGTTCTCTTTCGACCCCTTTTCAACTAAACGGGTGTTTCAGCCTGGCAGAGCCCGCTCCTCCCGCTCGCAACAGAAGGGAAAGAAATTGGAGGCGCTCTCGAAGCCCCATGGATTTTGTGTTAATTGTGTTGGGTAGTTCTCTAATGAAATCTACCACTCAAGACAACGAGGAAATCAGTTTACTTTTCACACAAAACATCGAATACGTTTAAAGTAAACTGCTTAATTAAATTTAATTTGCAGTGAGGAAGGAATTGCAGATCTGGCAACGCAATTTGGTGGAAAAGGATCTGATTCCCGGGACGGAAACTTAGCACTCAAGTGAGAGCTTAGGTATCTATGCTGAGGGGCATCAAAGGAGAACTTCACCAGTGAGGGGTGGAAAGTACTTAATTATTAAACTTTTAAACAAATGTGTGGTGTGTAGCCGGTCGTGAGGCAATGTAAACATGGAGCCTGATAAATGCTTCCAGCAACAGAGACGTGTAAAATAGGTCTACCTCAATTTTGTGATGCTGCTGCTTCTGTTTGTTTAGAAGCAAAAGGTTACGAGCGGTGTTTTGTAAAAGCTGTGAGTAAACTGTGACCTCTAACTCTTCGTATCCTTGCTTTAAGTAAACCAGAGGAAATGAAGAGCCCTGGTATTGTCTGAAAATATCCTCCTGTAGCTAAATATATCACACGGCTCCTATTGTCCAGTGCCTAATCATTTTTACGCAAATACAGCTGTTTTACTCTACTGTCCAGCATCCTACCGATGCACACTGTAAGTGTATAAAAATCCGCGTTAATAAAAATCATTTTTTCAGTAAAAACCAAGACAAAATTGGGCACTTGTTTCCCAGATAACCTAAGCAACAAAGATTGAGACATCCAAAGAAATGTGGGCTCGGTGGCTACTCTGCTCAGGTCACGATTTTTGGCCGAGGAACCGGTCCCTGCGGTTGCGGGCCCTTCCAGCGCTGCAGAGTTACGGTTCCGAGCAGGGCCGGGCCGGGCCGGACCAGGAGGCGGGGGCCGGGCGAGGGCGGGCGGCGCTCGGAGGGGCTGCGGCGGCGCGGAGCCCAGCCGCGCTTGCGACCGCGCTTCTTCCCCGGTCCCGACCCTTGCGCCCGATCGGCCTCCAACCTTTCCGTGTCGCCTCTGAGAAGCGCCTCGGACACGGGAGAAACGTGAGAGTTAAGGCTGGAGACGGGGATTTCAAAGCAATAAAGCCGACGAATGTTCGGAAGTTAGAGATCGGCTTCGGCCGCCTCTTCTCTGGGGGCTATTTCAGGAGCAGGTCCCGGCAGACATTCCGGGTTTTGCAAGGAACGCGGTTTCCTTACAGACGAACACACAGGGAACAGGCTTCTGGGGGAAATCCTGCCGCGGCCGTGGGAGCGGCGCCGCGGTCCCCAGCGCCTGGGCGGCCCGGCTCGGCGGACGAGGATGGACGCACAAATGGACGGATGGGTGGATAAGCACGGCCAGAGAGCAGGTGAGACCTGCCTATCCCTTGCCTTCACTGAAAAGCTGGGACTTTGCTGTTTGCACCGCTTAAACCTTTATTTCCTGTACCTCACCCAGACTTAAAAAAAATCGTGTTTGTCGCTAAATAACCTCTTTCACCTTCTTTCCGACAGTGATGTGGGCAATAATAAATAGATATAGGCTCTGGTACTACAAAATCTATAACGAAGGGCAGCTAATCTGAATGGGATCAGGATTGGGCCCACAATCCCAGATTCTCTTTCAAACATCAGCCTAAGCATAAAAATTTTTAAGTGGACAAGCTCACCATCATTCATCATTACATGAAAATGTACCAATTTTCAAAGTCGAAAAGATATAACTCAATGGATACAATTATTGCTAAATTAAATAAAGAGAAATGATCACACTTGATGCTTATTGACTTAAATGGATTGTTTATTGTTTGTACAAAAGGCCAAGTGTGCCAGATACTTGAAACAGCTTTCACACCGCAAAAGTGCATTTTCTGCACTTATGGTAGAGTGAGTACATATCTAGATGTTTATTTGCCTTCGCCAGGTCTGTTTTATAACTGCAGTTTTGGTTAACCATAGCTTCTTAGAAAATGAGCTTGGCTTCTCCCAAATACAGCCATAGAATTCAAGCAGCCTTGTAATAAAAATCAGATAGGATGTTCATACATCTGAACCATGCACTTTGACTCTGACTTATGCCAATTCTCAGTACCAATCTTTGAAAACAAAAATATTTACATTATTCTATGGTCTGTGATATGAGGGGTAAGAAAAATGACCTGGGATCAAGCTTCTGCTACACAACTGGCCTTTTATTATCAGAGGGGATCTATGTCCTTTTGAGCAGAGCTGATGCTGAGCCAGCATAACCTTTGACTCTCTAAGTGTCAGTCCAGGGAAGATGATTGCAAGCATGAGGTTGTTCAGTACAGAAATGTGAACAGAAGCTCAGCACTCTTCAGCAGGCTAACAGAATGGTGGGATGGAAAGAGGGGTATAACCCTGAAATGCACATGTGCAGTACCAGCATAAGAATGGAACAGAGGTGCATGAAAGTCATGGTTCAGCTCCTGCTAGCCTGGCCCATCAGTCTGAAACCCTATCAACCCAGGCACTTCAACCATATCTTCCTGCCTTGGAATGAGCCTTAGGCACACAGGCACCTCCACAGTTCTCTTCTGAAATAAATCCCCTCAGTAACGCAGCCTGTAAGGTGTTTATTGACTTGAATTTTGCCTGCACTTGCACCAAGCTGAGACCCTGCAATGACAGAGCTAAGACCCCAAATGTTCTGAAAATGTTTAATGAGATAGTGCATGCAGTTAAAAGTGAATAATAACCAACACCTCTGTATTTGGTGTACATGCAAAAAATGGCAGAAACTCAAAACAATCCTGAGAGCATGTTAATAGCATTGCAAAGAGGGGGATACCAGTCTTAAGTCAGGAAGGACAATAGATAGGATGAGGTGTTCGAGGTGGCACATGGCTCAAAAGGAGACATCAAAGGTAAATCCTTCTTTTTCAAGACAAGATAGGAACAGATGAACTGTTGATACTTTAGTGAGATTAAACATATGTATGCAGTTGCTTGGCATTTTAGACATCTCACTAACTCAGTTGTCTCTGCTTTGCTAAGCTTCAAGGATGCCATCCCTCCAATATATTTCTTAGGAGTCAGCTTTCCACTTGGGTTTGGAAAAACAATGATAAATGAATATGTGAAGTTCAAAGGGCAGTTTAGCAAATCTCCAAAGTAAGAGCACGTTTAGCGTGCTGCTCTAAGGCCTTCCACGCTCCTGCCTTTGCCAGACAGATGCACTGTTTCATATTAAAATTATCCAGGACATTTATGAACAAGTTTGGGAAAACTAAGATCTTGTGTAAGGGAAATTAATACTGCTCAAGGTATGTGGCAACAAAAATGCCTACCTGCCTCCCTGGGGTGGTCAACGACACAAAAAACCCCAGAATAACCCAAGACTTGTCTAACCAAAATTTCAATTTGAAACTTCAACCTGTAATGAAATAAAAATTAAACACCCAACACAATCATCAACTGCACCTTCTCTATGTAGATCAATGTCCTCGTAGAGATACATGTGAGGAGCTCACAGTTTAAACACTACAGAAGTGTCAGCCTATGTTCCTACATACTTTGCATTAAATGAGTATGAAGTCCTATGGGAATATAATATCCCAAGTTCTTACCATCAAATGTCAACTTGCCCCCTTCCCAAACTGTGTGCACCTCTATTTTCCTAGAAATCAACAGTATCTCCAAAGTCCTACAATAATTTTAAAAAGAAAACCCAACAATACAAATGTAACATTGACTGACACCAGGTCTGCAAAGATCTAATTCTTAGAGAATACCTTAGGACAGCAAAGAGACAGCATATTCCACCAACTGAACTTCTACCCCAACAGAGGAAATGAAACCAAACCAAACCAAAGACCTAGCTGCTTTTCCTTTTTTTTTTTTTTTTTTTTGGCCAGGGGAAGGAGAAACAGGTAATGAAATGTGGAATGGCAGAAGAGGCAATCTCATTAGGAATGGACATTTTGTCCACAAGATAGTCCTAGAGGTGGGATTGAAAATAACCTGGTAACATCTAAGCCTACAAAATGTTAAATGCAGAGGACAAATGTTACTTAGCAGCAAATTATGGCAGAACAAAATGCTTGATACCACAGCTGCATGTATGATTACTTGGCTTCTTGCTTTTAGAAGAGGAAACAAAAATGCATAGGTCTGTTTTGAGTATTGACTTTTAATAGCTTGTTTCTCATAAGGGAACAGGGGATGTTTCTGTTTTAGAAATACAGGTATCAGTTGATCTTTAAATACAGCCTGCTCCTGCCAACAGGTCACATACATGATTTATTTGGCTTCAGCTCTTGTTTTTATGCATTAAGCAACTTTCAACCTTCTTTTGTAATACAATATATAGACAAATTTAAGTACAGTAATAGTGTAGGTATTTTACCGTCTTCACATTTTCTTGACACACTGGACAGAGATATACATAAATCTGCCCCCAAGCCCCGGTTTCATACGAAGCATGTTGAATACTGCTTTCAGTGGCACATTCAACTTGCTCCCACATTTAATTTGCTCAGTCTACAGAAACAGACCCTTTGGAAATACCAGGAATTATTTCCAACTTTGTCCAGTGACATTCAAATGCTTAGGCAACTACTGGTAACTTTCATTTTATGGTTACTACAGATGTTGCACGCTAACAGGAAAAAGAAAGTTTTAGAACTGGACAAGCTATAGTAATCAAGGTTTTGTTAGAGGAATTACATACAAAAAGGGGGACTTTATATATATATAGTTTTCAATCTGTAGTTTAATTTTTCAAAATAAGACCTGTATATATAAATGGATAATACTCAAGATCTGTGTAACAGTTGCTTTCTGGCTAAAATAATATATTTAGACAGAATCTCACTTTCTGTTTTTCAGCTCAAATATACTAGCCAGTCCAGTCCTTTGGGAGAAAAAAACTTCCATTTTTAAATCCTTCAGGATCCATCATATTCATTATATGGTAATGACCTTAACTTATACAATATATTGTATTATGAGGTGAACTGAAGGGGTTTAGATATCGGAAGTATTGGTCTGGGTGCAGTAAGCCAAACAGCCGTTTAAACATGATACTACAGCTGAAATAAGTCTCTGTCAGAATAAAAACCAACATTCATAAAAACAGCAGCAGCCATCAATAACATTCACAACTGCAGGGATCTTTTACTGTGTGTAATTTTGCATTATAAGTAGAAGCCACAATAGTTTAAAGCAAAATTTAAAAAAATATCACTATAGTCTTGAATTTAATAATGTGAATTGTCACTCTTATAGCTGTTTATAGAAGTGTACTAAAAAAATTTACTTAAACATACGAATTTAAGACTTTCACTTTATTCAGCAAATTGGTTTATTTACACAATAGGGAACGCTGGTTGAATGCTGTCAATGTAATAAAAACAAATCTAACAGAGACAATACTGAACTCTCTCTATGTATTCATAGCAGAAATGACAAACTATTTCCTTACCTGTATCAGGAACATCAAGCGCAACAACGGGACAGTATCATAGGACACTGATTTAACAATAAACCACAGAGGTCCAGTAATACTATGGCAATTTACTCATGTATTTACTGACTTTAAAATAAAAACATTAAAAGTCAGCAATACCCAGTATAAAGTTCTGTCAATTATCAGAGTCAAACTCTGATGAGTAGGTCAGTAAAACCTTACCAGATCATCCACAGTTCATAAAGTGACATGAGTTGCTTCAGACCACCAATACAGAAACAAAATTGATGAAAACAGATTACCCTCTAAAAGGCAACGATGATCTGATAAGGGTTTCACTAAATGGAAGTTTAAAAAAAAAAAAAAAGAATTGCAGAGCACAGCCCCTATTAGAACAAGCTATCTTTCCAACTTTCAAAAAAGACAAAAAAAAAAATTGAGAGAAAGAAAAAAAAAACAAAAAAACACTTCAACATGAAGCTACCATACAAAGTTTTTGTTTGTTTTCCTTTTCTTGTTGTTTTTGTTTGTTACTTTTTTTCTTTTAAGAGTTCAGAGTTGAAATTTAATCCTGGCTTTTTAGGGAGAAGGACAGTTTTGGCCTAGACTTTCCTTTGCCCAGGATAATTTTTTGCTCTTCCTTTTGCTGACGCTGTCTCTCTTGTTCTAGTTTCATCCTCTCCTCATGAATCTTTCTTTGTTCTTCAACAATTTTCAATTGTTCTTCAGCCTATATAGGAAAATGGTAAAATTTAGGCCAGTGTATTTTGCAGTCATAAAAGCAATTTACAAGTCCATATTAACTTCCAAACAGGTCCAATCCTGCTTAAGTATGTAAGCAGTCCTGCCTGAGCTAGGTGCCATAGTTGGTTTCAGTGAAACTATTTATGAAATGGTTATTTGAATTAAGTTTAGAAGAAATACTGAGAACTTTCTACAGCTAATGTATCGAAATCTGGAGTGCTTACATGCCATGTTTTTCAGCATTGCTTTACAAACAACACATTACATTTTAATTAAGGAAGACATTAGATACATACAGAAATTAGATAAATACAGAAATTGTCCCAACACTTGTCACGTGTAAGCTGAAGTAACATACATAGATAATGAAGTAACGTACCTTCAGGCCAAGGTCTCCCTGCTCCAAAACCCATCTAAACCCCCCTCCTAATCCAAAACCATCTTCACTTGATTTGTAACTAGTGAATCCTTACTTTGATCTATAGTTCTTACAGCTCTCTCCATCATCTTCTAAAGGTGCTTATTTAGCTCATTACATCAGTCAATACTTTAAATTTTCCATTTGTCCTGTTTCCACCATAAAAGGTTGAGAAAAGGGTAAAACAGAACGAGATCTAACGCAGATGTAGTTCAAGCAAAAAGATTTAAGAAGCCTCATTTTTATGTGAAAGAGGTGTAATTGCTTGGGCAATTGAAACTGACAGAGTTCAATCAGGATTTAGAAGCAGCTTAGTTTGTCTTATCATCAATTGATTAGAATCAGCTAAATCATATTGAATGTTTTCATGTGGCAAGCATCTGATTAAATGTGTTTGAAGACCAACATAAATTAGAGTTTCCTAGCTTACACATCTTAAGCCTATGCTGAAAGTCCCTTTCAGCAGTTCTACCATCAATATTATACTAGAATCATATCTAGTTTGTACTTGTCCTGCTCAACAAAACAGAATTAGTCACACAAAGCTGAACATGTTGGCAAACTTACTTCAATCTTCCCCATGAGATATAGTTAAAATGTACTTTTTAAATTCTGAAGGCAGCCATTTCCCCTCTAAATTAACTGCATGCAAACTACTTTACCAGCCTAGTGTTACTGCTAAGGATCTGGTCTTTCATGCTGAGGGGAAGGAGAGCAAAGTTACTGATGGAACCAGCAATATGTAAGTTAAACTCTTTCTAGAGTTGATTTGTTTAAGTGTGTTGCAAATCTGGCAGAGACACCTGTATTTCTCTACAGAACAGTTAACTACACCTTCACATACCAGTTTAGCTTGTGCTTCTGCAATTTTTCGGTTATTCTCTTCTAGTATTCGCTCTAGTTCCTCACGCTTTGCACGCTCTTCTTCCTAAAGGGGAGGACAGGGCAAGATGTTAGTAAAGTAAAATATTCATTTCTGCATGTTCACTAATCTTTCTCAGAATTCTTTTGTGAACTGACTTAAAGTGGCAGCTTTACAGCCACCCATTTTGCCTCACAACGGTAAACTGTGCAGCCACTAAAACTGGTTTCTAGTACTCAATTTAAATCATCCCGCCCAGTCCAAACAGCAACCAACTAAACCCTCCCTAATCATAGAATCCTGACAATTTATTACTAGAATTTTAATATCACACAAATCAACAAGGACAACTACAAAAACTGGATAGTATTTACCAAATTAAAAAGTAATATAGAAAATATAAATAAAGTGAATAGTTTGTCTCACCAATTAAGTATACCTACGTATTCTTTACCTATACTCCTTTAATCAGCATTAAAAGTTGAATATTTACTGTCTTGTCCAGTGTCCTGCAGAGTGTGCTCCTCGGCTGCCATACGCGCCAGCTTCCTCTTTAAAATGATTTGTACTGTTAGCTTGGCAATACCTGCATCAGCAGCTCAACCATTTATAAAGAAACAACATACAAGGAAGGCTGAGCTGAGGAATGCAGATGTTTATGGTAAGAAGGAACAAAAATATGTAAATCATTCCTAAGGCAAACAATTAATAAGAAAAATACATTTACTGTTAGTGAAAAATACAAATGGTAATCCATACTTCATGGAGCTATGGGCTTCTTTCATGGGGAGAATGGACTTAACATTCAGTATTTTGACAATTTTAAGACAGCTGAAACTGTCTGCAGTATGAACTTGGAATTCAGGAGTCCAGGGAAGGCAAGATCAGGAAATAAAGCCTTGTAATTGTTGTTTTCTTGGTGAATTTTATGGAACTCTGTTATGCAACTCAAATATGAAGACTGCGTGAAAAATTTTGAAGTGTTTCAGTTCACATAATATATATCCAAATTATTTTTATATTTGGAGGATTTAAAGTTAGCCAGAAGTTTGTGTCTGTGTAAGAAAAAAAAGTTAATACCAACAAAGCAAGCATATGAAAACTTCTTACTATGACTAGTAACCAGCTACTAGCTAGCACACTTCACTCCAGGCATGGAGGTTTTTTCTGCATTACAAGGAACTGGTGGGCCTTCTCCACATGACAACAACGATATCAAAAATACCTTTTTTTAAAAAAATCAAGTCATCCATCTGATCAAATGAAAACCTCTAAATATGAAGAATTTGCTGACTATGAACATGTAAATTCAACTTAAACTCTTTGATAATAAAGTCTGAATTTGCAAAAAAGGTATAATTTATTGTTTTTAATATTTATTTTAACTCAGCATTCCATTTGTTTCCACTTAATTTGATACTATGTGACTGACAAGTCACATCTAGTATGAAGGGGAAAGCTGCATTGCTACTGTCTCTCCTTTCGTAAGCCAATCAAAATATTAATTTAAAATACACTGTGTAGGATGTACAGAGTGAAAAAAGCATTTGACACTTAAGACTAGCACAAATTTCCACTACAGTTCAAAGTTTCTCTTGAAATTTCTAGATCCTGGAATGATTGGTGCAGGCAGGCATCAAAGCCTTCAGTAGCAAATTACTGTCTCACAGAAAGACATTTTCAGCTTCTGCTCCAGCTGCTGATTAAAAAACAAAACAAAACAACAAAAAAAGCCCCAAAAACCCAAGTCACACGTTCAGCTTGACTTCAGACAAGGGCAACCTGCTCTTTTATAACTTCTAGGGAGAAAAAAAAGGAGTTGTTAGTAGTTATTAAAAATGGATATAATGATTTGGACAGAGATCCTTCGTGAAGACGTGGATGGGCTTATGCTCCAAGTCCCAGAATTAGTCCAATGTATGCTCAAGGAAAATGTTCATTTTAAATGAAGAATAAGAAACCTATTTGTTAAAGACAGGTACTGCAGCTCACTGCTGGACCCTGCTTTTTGCCTGACTGAAGGCAAAAGCCTCTTACAGTCTAGGTAAACAAAATGAAACAAATGAAGGATACATAATTACAGATTTTTCAATACCCTTCCCCAAAATGAACAGACTGCTGATAAATCCTGCAGCCATGGCAAAAGTTTCAAACAATTCTGAAATATGTAGGTCAGTTCCATTAAGAATCAAGTATCCTTGTTCAGGTTTTAGGAGAGTAACTGTTTAAATATCAGTGAGCTCCTCTGAATAGGCTAGAAATTAAGTTTCGCAGCAATGCAAGTTTATATGAGAAGGGAATTAGATTTGCTGTATTCCATCTCTTTCTGAACCGTACAGGTGGCACAAACCGACACTGAAAGTTTTGCCATGGACTGTCTCTACTTTCCAAACGACCGAGCGTTACCTCTCTGGCTTTTTGTGCTGCAAGTTCAGCTTGTCGCTGTCGCTCGAGTTCTTCGAGCAACTGTTTTTCCATGATGCGCTTAGCCTCCTCCACCCTGCGAAGAACCTCCCGTTCAATCTCATCTTTTCTTTTCTCCAACTCTTCTTCTACGCGTTTAGCTACAAGTTCTTCCACTCTTCGAGCAGTTTCTTCCTCTATGAGTTTCTCTTCAATTTCTTGTTGACGACTGCCAAATGCAAACATGAGGATTACGTTTTTAATCAATAATGTTCACACTGAAACAAACTCTTTTAACACACAGCATCAGCCATGCTACTGAGTAACTTCTACATATAAATTATATGTTTAAAGAATATTTTGCCGTGCATCTAAACAAAGTGAATATTCAGGCAATCAATGTTCCTATCACAGGGAATCCATTCAGACCGTACCATATTTAGCATCTTTCTACATACTAACAGACTAAATTAAAGACAACTAATCATACTACTTCTTGATTACAATTACAGGGGAAAAAAAAGAAAAAAGCCCAACCCAAACCAACAACCACATCACCATGCCCCCCTCCTCCAAAAAATCCAAACCCCACCCAATTTTGACCATCATTCACCCTTCAGGAGTTTAGATGGTCTCAATTTTTCACATATAGCAATAATATCCTGTAAAATTTTGCCATAAAGCCACCACCTTAGAGGCACCAAACTAATTTCCAGTATCTTAAATCAGAAGACAGAAGCAATAAAATTTGTGATTTCAATATTTTAGCTAGAATTCCAGGTGTTATACCTGTTATCTAGTTATCAGTCATTTACCCTAACAAATTTCAAGTACTTCAGCTCTTAACTTTTTTTAATTGCAGCACTCTGTTTCTACCATAATGATCCAAAATAAATTATACCAAGCACAAAAGAAATCCTTGCGAACTGCAGCTTTCCATGTTTTGAATTTTGGAAATATTTTTTAAATGTCTTGTCTTTATTTTAGTTTAACAGCACTATTATCACTTAGCCTGATCACTGTTCTAATTTTTCATTAAAAAGGATAGAAAAATACTAGGTAAATTTGCAGGTTAATTACCAAATACAGAAAAACAATCCAGGTAGTAATCACTAGTACAACATTGCAATTAGATATTCAAGGATGAATAACAGTGAATACTCTATATTTCATGTAGTACTATTTATTTGGAATTATTATGAGCTTTGGAGAGAAGACTTTTGGTTTTAAACTGGACATTGAACTTTCATTTTAAATATTCCATGAAGTACAGAACAATCTTATGAAACTTATCTTCTGGCCTGTCAGCAACACAAATTCAGGATTTAGAATAACAACTACTGTTGTAATATCTTAATATCCTGTCATTTTCAGAATGATTCCATTTTCCTATCTCATTTGGAAAATCTTCCCTAATTTTATTTTAAAAGCAACTAATTTTAAAAAAAGTTACATAATTTACCAACTTTAAGATTACCCAAGGTACAATTTGCAAATATGCAATAAGGAGATGATGAAGTATGGATTACTCATCTACACATACATGGGAAATACAAAGGTGAAAGGCTCCCAATTTCCCCTGTTCACGTGCCATCTTTACAAAAGTATACTGAACTAAGTGGATCTCCTTCAGTAGAATGTTTTGGAACCCTCAACTCAATCATTTGGCCAGAGAAGACCAGTTTTAGTCTTACCATTGTCCAAAGATAGCAATCTTAGCTGGGGGCACATTAGACCAGCATTCACTTCTCCAAAATGGACACAAAATATCTTGAGGTGATTTTTTTTCAGAGGAAAAAAAAAAACAAACCCAAACCAACATAAGACAAACAAAAAACCTAGACCACTCCCACAAAAATGCATCAAATACATTCCAGCAGTGTATCTCTGCCAAGCTATGACCCTTTGTGGAAAATGTTTAAACATCCTTTAGATACTAAATATAATTTTATTTTAAAAGGTTTTCCTTCCCTCTTACAAGTACTTATTCAGCAGCGCTCTCACCATCCTGTATCAATACAGCTTAGCATACTTTAGAGTCCGTTCTAGAGAAATAAATTGTCATAAAGTTCATATTCTCATGTTTCATTAAACTATCATAGCTTTATGTTTAACATCAGGAAATCTAGAAAAAAAATGTTAGCTAATTGAATAAAGATAGTTCACAGTTACAAAAATACCATGACACTCATGTCTGAAATAGATTTTCAGATATCCTCAGCAATGATGTACTCAAATTAAGCACTGTGCCTGCACACCTCTCATTCTTCTCACTCCAACAAATTCCACTCAATTTCATTACACAAATCGAATTTGTTTTTAGACTTATAAGCAATGATAATATTACAATGGCTTAGACCTTATCAAGAAAATAAAACTATAAACACAGATATAAATCTCACTGATTTATTCTGCAGCATACCAACTATTTTTTTTTTTAAATCACATGGACTTACAGTATTTTATCATTTCATCATCCTGGACTACAGAGTTATGATTCCAGAGCAACAGATAAGTCACTAATGTAAAAACTATTTTTAGTATGATCCATTTACTTCTTAAAGACTAATTGTATGAAATCTGCAGAAAAGAAACCATTTATATTTTACAGAGTTTCTGAGGGGGAAAAAGTCATACATCCAAGGCAAGATAATGAGCATTATAGGAAAGGGCTGAAGTTAGGCTGTGTATTGAAATTTGAACAAGACATGAGAAGAAGAAAGTCACTTCCAATCTATGAACTGTCCACTAATTTATTCAATCAGAAAGGAAGTACTTCTTTCCTTATCTAACACTAATCTATACTAACATACATAACACAATTCACCGATAACTTACTAAAACACCATACTTTTCTACTCTACTAAGTTTTATTGCTTTTTCTTTTTAAAATTTAAAGTGTATTGTAGGAGTATCAAAATTCCAAGCCAAATCTTTTCCAGTAATGATTCTTCCTCAAATGTCTACTATTCTGCAGTATCGCTCAAATAGCATACTCCTTCTATACAGACTTCATGAGCTGTAAAATTTCAAAGCTAACTTACATAGAAAATTTACTTACGTATGAACTAAACCAGCTTGTAAGTACTAGAATAAACTATTCGTTCTGTTCTCAAATTGTTAAGCACATTCCAGCTCTTCATTGTAGATATGCACAGAATATTTTTCTTGATTTAGGTACTGAATAAAATTCTAAACCACAAACCGAGGATCAGTATGTCAAAATACGTCAATTTGCAAGTGTTTGTGTTACTGTGGAAGTTTTTCACAACATCACTGTCAAAACCCTGAAGTCAGCAAAGGTGATTATCTTCAAACAAAAATGAAAGTGACAACTTGGGGTCACCAAGCCCGACAGTGACAACTAGTATTTCCTGAGAACGATATGGCCGAAGTAAAGCTCCACCTGAGAATTAACATCACTACTTGGCTTCTCGTGTACAAACAAGTGCTATTTCTGGATTAGGTGTTCCAATGAGCAAGGGTAGTGATTACAACTGTTCAAACCATTCTCCTCTCTGCTGCATAAATGTCTGTTTTATAACTTTACATGTTGCTAAACATATTAATGCGCCGCCATAGTTTATTAAAATAGTATTTATATCTGCAGACTTAATAAATAACCACACTCCCCATAACATAAACTGAAAAAAGGGCAAGGTTTCAAATGAAACAAGTCACCGGATCTCACCGTCCCATTTGGCAAGAAAGTAATCCCACAGTGTTAATATAGCAGCTGCATGGTGTTTCTTGAAACACTCAGTCGAGCAACTCCAGATGCCTCCGCTCGACGCGTAACAAGCTCCACGCCACGGAGGGGAGGGGCGGGCATGTGGCAGTGCAGCACAAAGCCTTAGGGGCCCCGAGGCCTCCGCCGCAGAGGGAAGTAGAGGAGCAGCGCAGGAGGGAGAGACCAGCAACGGCGGATGGGAAGCTGGCAGACCCGGCCGAAAGGGAGGAGGCGTGCGGGGGGCTCGCACCCCGAGTGGGCGGCTCCTAACGCACCTGAGGGAGCCGAGCTTTGAGAAAGGGGCGGATGGCGGGAAAACAGGCACTGGTTAGGCCTCGGCGAGGGCCTAAACGCCTGTACCCAGCCGCAAGCGGCCCTAGCCCACAGGAAGAAGGCGCGGAGAGAGAGGCACCAAGGCACGGAGCACCTCCCTTCCTCCCCTATCCCTCACCACCCCCCTCGTCCCCAGCGCAGGCCCAGGGCTCACATTTTCCGCTGCCGCTCGAACTCCGCTTTTTTCTCCTCCTCCTCCCGCTTCTGTTTCTCGTCCAGGCTGCTGCGCTTGCTCACCGTGCGCCCGAAGATGTCGATACGGTCGGGGGGGGAGGAGGCGCGGTCGCGGTCCCGGTCCCGGTCGCGCCGGGAGGAGGGGGCCGTGTTAGAGCGCGAGCGGGAGCGGGACTCCCGGCGCCGGTTCCGCTTGCTCTCCCGGGACTTGGAGCGCTTCCGTGCCCGCTCCTTTTCTCGGGAGCGGGACCGCGATCGGCTCCGGTTCTTCTTGTTGTGCTTGGAGCTCTTGGTGTGCTTGGAGCGGGACGAGCTCCGGCTGCGGGACCGACCCATCCCGGCAGAGGAGTGCAGAGGCCGCGCCGGCGGCCGCTCGACCACCCCCGCCTCCTTTGCTAGCGGCGCCCGGGAGAGGTGCGAGGAGGCTCTGCGTGCATCAGCACCGCCCGGGCGGGCCCTTCGTCCTCTCCCTTTCGACCGCTTTGAGCTGCGAGGAGAAAGAACAGGCCCCGGGAGCGGGAGCGAGTCCGGACGCAGCCAAGATGGCGGCCCTGGCTGAGCAGTGACTCTCCTCTCCCGCCCCACAATGCACCACGCCGCGCTCGAGCCGTTCGCTCCCCTCCCCGCCGCCTCCGGCGCCGAGCCGGACGAGCACGAGAGCACTCGGCAATATTCGGCAGCCAATGGCGAGCGCCGCTCGGAGCGGGCCCCTCGGCAGCGGTGGCGGAGAGGGCCCCGGCCGAAGGGTCGCCTCAGAGGCAATTGCTGTGTTTCCTTTAATTGAAAATTGTCTCAAGCATTGATTTTTTTTTTTCTTTTTTTTTTTTGATACGGGGACCAGAGGGAATTATCAGTGTAGATTGCGGAAGTTGCGAAAAACACTTAAAGCCCTCACTAAATTGTGAATGAGTTTTTGAGTCCTCTGTTGCACCGCTGTGAAGACCCACCCTTAAAGAGAAAGAATCACTTGACATAATGCTCGTTTGTCGAAAGGAACGACAAAAGTCAGAGGGTCGCTAACAACCTGAAGGTTTTATCAGTGAATTACACGCTTGGCAGAGAAATGAGTATATTAGTCCCTGACTTACTGTATAAGCACACGGCCGTGGGTTTTGGTTAAAAGGGCAGGGTGAAAGGGAAGGGAGGAATGAAAGAGGGAAAGATGAATTAAAGATGGAAAAGAGGTCGTCAGTCCTGATTCCAGCGTCGACCCATCTGAGATGTCAATCGTGATTTCAACGTCGATCCAGCTGTGCCGGTCTGGCCGATGAGGTCCTGAGGGTCTGTTTCCTTGTAGTTGGTCTCCAGTGTAGCACAGGGAAGGGCTGTCTTGGTCGTACTTAAATGTATTTACCTGTACACGTTATTCTCCATCGTTAGCAACAGGTGTGTAGGCATAGAAGAGTATGAACTCAGTGGTATCCAGGTCAGGCAGAGAGTATGAACTCCGTGGTTCTGTAGGCATCTGTGTAGGATGTTTTTATCCCAGTTCTGCCATGGAACTGTTAGCCGTTTCTGCTATGACAAAATTTGGAACTGGTGTTATTCTTTATTTTAGTAAACTGGTGCAATCTGTAGATAGTTAACCTCATTCTTTACTTTAAGCCAAAATTTTAGCTCTTTGGTATCTTTCACAACTTGTGTGGTTTTTTGGTTTTTTTTTTGTTTGTTTTGTGGGGTTTTTTTTGTTTGGTGGGTTTTTTTTGTTTTTTTGTTTTTTTTTTTTTTTTTTTTTTTTTTTTTTTNNNNTTTTTTTTTTTTTGTTTTTGTTTTTAAATAGGTCTGCATTTTTTCTAAGTACTTTTACTAAGCTTGCTTCCTTTAGCCATTGGACAAAATCCAATCTCACTTAAAGGTCTTTTCTTCTAATTCATTTGATTGACTTGCCTTATTTTTCTTGAAGGAAGACTTTCTTATTTTGAAATTCAGTCTTAGTCTATTTAGTACCAAAAAGAAATAAAATGGAAGCATCTTTCTGACAGGTCACAGTGCAAATAACAGCAGAGTAATGGACATGGTGAAACCTGCACGGCAGGAATTCCAGTGCCACAGGCCCTGGGCATGCTTGTTTCTCCCTAGCCCTGGGGAAGCTCATGCAACAGGTAACTAGAGAAGTTGATAATCAGACCTTTTAGCCCCTGACCGGATAGGTGAGTTTCTAGCTGGCACCTTTCCTGCAGCAATTTGCTACAAGTGTGTACTGGAGCTTTTAAATTCATACGGTGCATCAGGTTCTGGATAAAAAATGTATCATAATTTTTTTAGTACTACATATCATAGTGGATTTACCAAACTTGACGTGAGCTGTAGCAGGGAGGAAGGGGCAGAATTAATTATTTTACAGTCACTTATAACTATAAATGAGTTTTCAAAATATTTATCATAAACCGAGGTTTCTCCTTGGTAAGTCACCATAACCTGGACCTGTATTTATTGTTATTTTAGACAACCTTGGTTGCCTGAAGGAATACCAATTTCATCAGCAGAATTTTATTCCTATTTAGTAGTATTGACTCATCAGAGCTATGAAATGTAATATGCAATATTTTATGAGAACAATTAATTATGATAGATTGTGTAGAATTAAGGATTATATAGATTAATGAAATATTTTTCTCCAATCCATTATTGTATTGTTCCATCTCATTTTTTTTAAGTTTCCAATTTAATAAGAACACAAGATTTTTAATACCTGTAATAGTTTAAGGTCATTAGTCTATTTACTTTGTTATTTGTGAGGACTAAATTCTAGTACTTCTGGAAAAAGCTCTTTTTTGTCTTACAAAATATATTCCTAGTAGATGAAAAATTAGTGGAAGAACATTGCTATCTGTGATTTTTCTTTTTTACTTTGAAGTTTGGTAGTTGTTTGCTTTTTTATTTTTTAATTCTATCACCTTGTACTTCCCATCCTAATAGTAGTAAAATATTAATACTTAAGGGGTTTTTTTCCAATCAGATATAATTACAATTGATATGGAATTGTAGTAGAAAAAGGAACTTTTTAGTAAATACTAAATTTAAAAACTTTGCTTAATTACAAAATTTATTTCTTGCTTTGAGTTAATTTAAGAAGAAGATGGTAATTTCCCATGTCAGTTTCCTTTCAAAATTTTCAATATTTGATTAAAGTCATGCAATTTTTTTTTTATTAAATAATATTGGAATTTTTGAGTTTTTAATCGCATGTAAGTGCATGTTTTATTCCCAGTTTGCAAGCCATACTGAATTTCCATGCACTCTTGTGTTTTTGCATTTTTTTCCATTTTAATGTATCTCTGTATATTAAAATGCGTAATTTGCTTCTCAAAATGGTTGCCTTGGAGTTGGAAAATACCTTATTTGACAGCCAAATGGTGGCATAATTAAAGCACCCCACCCTTCTTTACCTTGGCTACTGTCATCACAGGAAATCTCTCAACCCATAGGCATTTGGGGGTAGCTCCATGGAGATACTGTGTTCTTATAATCTCCAGATTGTACCTGCTCTTGCTTACACCTCCACGTCTGTCATTAGCTGGGTCAAGAGGGATCTTGGGAGATTAAAGGTGGATTATTCTGGGTTGTGCTAGTGTGGCACAGCTGGATGTGGGATCTTTGCAATAGGTCTAAAATAGAAGAATTCTGGAGGGCAAGCAGGGGAAGAAAGCAAGAGCATAATAGGATAAGGTGTTTGGTATGTAATTTGCTGTCATCTGGTTTAGTCTGCCTCACAATAGTAAGAGGGCAGAAGAGCTAAGGAGAAAAAGGTGCTTTAAATGTATATTGGTTCTTTCAAAGTAGCTGTTTCAGCCAGAGTTCAGAAACTGTGAATACAGGTAGGGGGGTTTTAGTTTTTGTTTTTTATTCTGAGTCAGCACTGGGATTCATGTCGTGTAGCTCACAGAAACTGTACAGGAGTAGAAGTTGTATCACTTAGTCACTTTTTAACAATTTTTTTTATACCTAATGGTGGAGTTGCTTGTTGTGCTTACACGTTTTTTGTCAAGTGCTTTGTTACTCTGAGCAGCTCTGTGGAGTTCTGAGCTGCTAAGCTGCGGAGGTAAGGAGATGAAGCACCCGGGGGAGTGGAAGAACAGCTGTGAGGAAGGCATGGCAGGAGCATGGAACAGCTGGCAGAAAGAGAAATATCCTTTCTAAAACTTGAAAAAAAAAGTCACTAAAACTCTGCTTCAAAGAAGTGTTAAAAAGGGGAAAAATACTTTAATTGAAAGACTGTAGAGGAAATGCTATAAAATGAGAAATTAAATAAAATGAAAGAGTTTTCACAGTGTACCTATAAAGAAAAGTTGAGTAGATTGTATAAATAAGTATAGTTATTAGGTAAAATAACTATTTTCCTCTTTTCCATATGTTCACAGATTATAATCATGTCCTTGGAAATGAGCAATACTCTACAGAATGCTGTTGAAAGTGTTTTGTAATTTGGATATGCAAAAAGGCACACCTTGAGTAATCAGGACTAGTGTGTGGATATATGATAATCAAATTAATTTAAAACAATATCTGGTTTCTTTCCCATTTGGATTTAGTTTTAGAAAATAAATAAAATTGCCAAATTATGATCAATGTGGGAATTTAAAAATTACATTAATTGTCAATGTCGGAGGACATTTTTATGATTTTGGTTTTATGTAAGCCCACTAACCACTTTTTTTCAACATTTGGACTACATTTTCTGTCTGCATGGAAGAAAGGACAGGAATGTTTATTTGTATGCTTTGTTTGCAGTGCCTAGTCTGTTTAGGTCCTAAACAAAAGCTCTTGAATGTTGTTAGATGTGGTGAATATAAGTTTTGATCACATCTTGAGACGCTGATCTACAAACCATAGTGGTTGATAGTAATGCACCTTTTTCTCAGTTTTTTTTTCAATATCATTGAGACCATGTGAAGTATGCACATTTAAGAACACATGAAGTATTTATATATGGACCTATGACTTGGTCTGTCGAAGACTGGCAATAATAAAAGTCCAACCAACCTTCCTGAGCAGCTGCATGATCATAGAGCTGCTTTAACTCGGTAGGCATTCTCTCATTTATCTGAAGGACTTCATAGCAGTTATAGTGTTGGTATGTGTGACTGGGGATTTAAGCCAATCAGGAGTGAGTTAAGGTGTCATCTAAGCCTCATGAGGGACTGAGCCAATGTGAATACTGGGATAATGCCTTTAAAAAACCCAAAAAACCATGAATAAAACAAACCAGAGTAGTAACGAACACTGTTATTCAAAACCAGGTTGCTGATGATTCAGTGGTTAACATAGTGGTTAGACTGGTTGGACAAGCAGGAAAATGGGATTCAGGTGTGTCCTCATTCATATCAATGTTTCTTCCTTCCCATGACTGTATGTTAATCACCAGGCCAGTGTCTAGGCTGGAGGAAGGTGAGAAGGGAGCTAGGGGCAAAGTTCTCCTCTGTGACCTCACAGATTTCACAAAATAGAAAATGAATGTTCAGATTTCCTGCTTAACATGTTGTAACCTAATGTCAGTGGTACTCTGGAAGCGGGGGAGCAAGTTGCTCTGGATTTAAGTCTGTTCAACAGACAAGTTTTGAATTTTGTTACATGATCATGAAAAAGAGACAGGGCTAACCCTGAGAGCTGGAGCACAAAACTTGGCAGGTGCTGTAACTGCTTGGGTGTTGTATAACATTTCCCCTCCCACGGCAGCTGCATTTCAAAAGGAGTCAGCCGTGTTCAGTTCTTCAAAGGCTACTGCAGGCACTGCCCTCAGGAGAGGACTCCCAGTTTTTGGCTCCTGAATAGATGAAGATGCCACCTTTGTGGTGCTGACTCAGACACCTTGGGTTTAACAGGGTGACAGTCCTGTACAGCATTTCCTTGTACAGCATTTCCTCTTGGCTTGGTGACTCCTAGTTAGCATGTGTATTTGATGAATTCCTAAACTATGTTTAATTCTGAAAAAAAGTATTTGGATTAAATACTGGCTGTGGAAATTTTATATCCAGAATGTTTTGCATATTTTATCTGCAGTAATGATTTTTCCTGGTTTTTTTCCTGCTTATTTTTTAAACACACCAACATGTCTAGTAGTACCACCTTTTCTGTATGAAAATGACTGGGAGTGATTACTCTTTTTTTAAGTAGTCAAGAAGCAACTTGTTTATAATAAAAATAGGGTTGCATTTATGGGAAAAGCATCCTACCTACACTCAAAAATTAAATCAATGCTACCACAATTAATGGGAATTGACCCTGAAGCATTATTTATTGTTAACAGCTATTCTGTTAAAATTTTATCCAAAAAGGGTCAGATGAAACCTTCCTCTTTTTTTCTAATCACCATGCAAGTTGATGAACTTTAAAACTTGTACATATTAGAGTGGGCAGAAAATAGCAGTTATGTTTAGTTAAAAATACAAGACATGAGCAAGCCAGTTTAGCAGGAAGTCTTCTGAGTGCCAGTTTCTGCCTCCTGCCTTTTTTTATTCACAAAAGTAGTGCTTTGTTTTGCAAGTTGATTTGTTAATTAATTTCCCTGACTTGTTAGGTTAAAGGTTGAAGGAATAAAGTTTTTGGGCATGATGCAATTTTATTTTACAGTTTCGTTTTAACAGAAGTCTTACTTTTGAAACTTTTTGAGAAAAATCTCACTAGAATGGCAGAAGCTGAGAGCCTGTACTGGTAGATGTCTTTCTTAATGATCTGAAGAGTAATAAAATACTATGGAGGAAATAGACATTTTGAAGTCTGTTCTTCTGGGAGTTTTCATTTGACTGTCTCTTCACTCTTTTTGGAAGACCAAAAATATTGTGGCATGTGTTATTTTCCTCTATTATTGTTCCTTATGTCTTTTATTCCTGAATTATATCAGTAGTAGTTGTCTGCAGATTATTTGATAATTTATAAATTGCAATGGTAGCAATTCTGCAGGTCAAATGGAATAGTATTTTCATGAGGGATCTGGCTGACTTGTCCCAGTTCATGATCTGCCACAGAGCTGTAACCAAAACCGTGACCTCAGCAGTACTGGAACAGGGCTGTCTTGATGAATTGCACAAGCTCTGAACACGGGGCACCCTCAGCATGTGTAGCATCCAACCCACTGCTTATGCACACAGCTACACACTCTGTAGTGTCTCTGCACAGGCTCTTTCAATGGCTGTCAGCCCAGCTGGGCACTGATTTCACAATGGGTTTGGTTCGTTTGGGTCTAAGATGACGCTGTGTTAGAACAAAACCAGCTTCTGAATGCATGGAGTATCTACTGCCTAGATGTACTAATCCAGAGATATACCTGGCATCAATGTCTATGTGGTTTTTGGTCACTGACAGTGTTTTGTGTTGGAGTACAAGTTTGGTAAAGTTGTTTTCACATTTATATCACCGATGCTAATTGTGGCTTTAAGAAGTCTTGGGATATAATCTTGGTAATGTGGGAAACAAAGTAAATGTGGAATGGAAAGCACATTTCTTCTTTATCTCTTACCTGCATTATTACCAACTTTTGAATGGATGAAACATATGCTTCTATTGTTTAAGTCATTGCAATGTGTAGTGTGGTGGTATATTTGCATTTGGACAGTTCTCTGTATTTTGCTTTGTGTCCTGTTTTTGGAGATGGGGAAGCAGCTAAGGGAAGAAGAAAAAGCTGCCCATACAATGTTAAAACATTTGAAGAAATACTATGTTAAACACCACTTTTTAAAGGCAGGCATTGAGCATTGGTGATTAAGAGTGGCAGTGACAGTTGTATAGAGTAAACTGTGAATAAATCTACAATAACATTTCAGCTAGAATAATAACTTATATTTTTGCTATTGAAGCAAATCTCTAAAACATCAATTTGATTGCATTTGGAATAGTCTCAAACTGGGTGAACTGGGTTATCTTTGGATAAGACTAAGTCTAAAATAAAAACTGAAACATGGTACATTCTGCTTGAACATAAACACTTTTACTGTAAGAGTGACCCAGCACAGGTTGTCCAGGAAGGTTTTAGAGTATTCATACTTGGAGATATTCTGGCCATGGTCCTATGCAATCAGCTCTAGGTGGCCCTGCTTGAACAGGGCAGGTTGGACAAGCTGACCTCCAAAAGTCTCTTTCAGCCTGAACTGTTTTGCATTTCTGTGAAATCAGATGGTGTGTTCTATCTAGAGCTCTTTCTGCTACTGGGGCTTCAGTCTGCAGGACTAGTCTAGAGCTAGTGGAAAGTAAAGCTCCTACCAAAACCAGATCACGTGGGCATCCAGTTCTCAGCAGCCAGTCTCTTAGTTCACAGACCTTTTATTGCAAAGTGCTACTTGCCAGTGCGGTAACATCATGTAGAGCTGAGTTAGCAAGACTTTTGGTGTTGGTTTCTTTGCTCTGGAGCACATAGGGCAAAAAGGCCAGAAGTTGATACAATTGCTTTGTATATTGGATCTGTACAGACATAGCCCCTTGAGACATTTTTTTGCAGGCTACAAGACTGTGGTATTTGGCTGCCAGCACCTGATAGATAGGCACCAGTCCAATCTAAATGTGTGTAGCATTGGAATATCTAATTAATCTGAATTTTTAGACTTTCCTGCTAGTTGCTTGATGACTTAGCACACCCCAGACTCTCTTCATTTAGCTCCATGTTGGATAATTATGTATTCTTTATGGCTTGCCAAAGGTAAGTAGAAGAAATGAGTAGGGGAAGATAATACTGAGGTTGAATGGCACAGGAGTCGTGGGAAGAGATGAAAGTATTGCACTAGATGGTGGGGGAGGATGTATGCAGCCTAGGGTTGGTATGAAGAAGGTTCATCTGCACACTCAGTTATGGAGCTCCTGCTGTGTATATTAGGCAATGAAATAATGCACTGACATGCTCTGACTGCTCAAAACAGGACTTCCAGGGCAAAATGCCATCCATACTTACTCACCCTGCTGGATAGCAATTGTCTGCAGTTTTTCTCAGGCTGTTTCTAGAGGTATTCAGTCTTGGTGGTGCCGAGAGACCTAGAATTCTCCAAGAAGCTGTACTTCAGGAAAAGGTGACTTTGCTGCATCTGTATAAAAGTGCTGCTGCAAAGAGAAAATGTGAACAAAAGTCTGGAGCTTCCCTCAGGCTTGGAGCCAAGAGCAGGCTTGCAGCTGATTGTGAGACATCTGTCATCAGCAGGAGCTGCCAGTAGTGGAGCTGGGGGCTACAAATGAGAATGACAGAAGTACATGATGACCTACTGAAATAAAAGAATTTTCTAGGACAGAGGGTAGTAGTTCATGATAAGAAGGCAAAATAAACTATGTAGAGGATGATCAGGGTGGGGCGGGGGGGTGTGTGTGTGTGTGTGTGTGTGTAACAAAAGCAGGCAAAACCACACCAAGAAATAGGCTATGAGTGAGCAATACTGGGGAGAGATAGTAAAATGCATGCATTGGTGAGAAAGGAAAGAGCATGGTGGGAGTACTAGTAGGAAATTAAGAGCAAAAGAGCCAAGAAATGAAGGATGTAAAATCCTAGAAAACACTCCCTGCATTAAGGGAAGAAAAAAACCCCACAAAAATGTGTATATACTATATACATATATGTCCAATACTTTTCTTTATAGTCTGTTGCTAATGTC
This sequence comes from Platysteira castanea, assembly GCA_013397175.1. Taxonomy (NCBI): domain Eukaryota; kingdom Metazoa; phylum Chordata; class Aves; order Passeriformes; genus Platysteira; species Platysteira castanea. Next base: position 836,709 of record VYXC01012873.1, read on the forward strand.
AGAATGAATGCTAAACAGTTCAAATGGAATGGTGTCTGAGATGAATTCTCTTCAGCTGTATGTCTCCTAGGCAAATGTGTGAGAACTGCTGATCTGTTCGTCTTGTTCAGATCACATGAATGTGAACACAGCAGAGATTTGACTTGGTGTTCCTCTCTACAAATATAGAGGGGAAAAAAAAGAAAGAGAGAGCCTTGCCTGGGAAGAAAGGGAGGGATCCCATTAAATGAGAGTCATACGACATCCTTTCTGGAGACGTGTTGAAATTTCCCATGGGAGGAAAAAGAATAAACAAAGGTCGGTATAACTAATAAAAGAAATAGTGTTGGCAACCGAGGAAACAATCATTATTTGATCCCAGTGTCCCACAAAGCTAGCAGCAGAAACAACACCAGTTATCAGCAACAGGCCGAATGCATCTTACTTGCAACCAACCCTACCTGTTGTTACGCCAGGGTCGTTTGCCTGTTGTTTGCCTTACCGTTCTGAGAGCAGTGCTCTGCCAGGAAAACAAATGTCCTGACTTTTCACCTTTGCTGCTTTACTCTTCTTGTGGCCACAGTGTTCCCGAGGGTTTATTGTGTTTGACTTGTCATAGCTATTGTGCAGCAAGCAAGGAGTAGCTATTATCTCTGCTTCACAAATGAGGGACAGAGCCTGCAGAAGAGCAGTGCTTACAGCTGCACAGTTTATGGCAGGCAAGGGACTTTGCAAATCACTGGCCAGTAGCTTTCTTTGCTCACTTTCTGAGGTGACAGAATCAGTAGTAGAATATTAGTGCTGGTAGGGCAAGCATAATGTTTTTTCTTGAACAGTCATTTACCTACCAGGAAATAAACAAACAAAGCTTGCTATTGAAAAAGAAAATTTAAAAAAATCCTTGACTCATAACTTCAGGAATTTCAATAGGAGATCCATATAGCCTTGAAAAATACATTAATAATGAAATATCTGTTTGTGTTGCAGCAATACCCTATTTAAAATGAATGAAATTTCATTTTAAGTTCAAACTGGCAAAGCCTGTTAAGGCCAAATTGTAACAGCCATTGTTACTTATTAACAGAGAGGTGTGTGATGAGCTTGACAAAAGGAGGGTGTGCAGTGCTCTGGTCATGTTTCCAGACTGCCTGACATTGTGGCCACAGCCTTTACTCTGCCCATCCTCGGAGGTAACCTCACTGAATGGCACCATCTAGTTTAGCTTTATCACGCTGCAAGCAGTTGTTCTGCATTCTCAGTGATCTTATCTTTACTAGCAGCGTGTAGTGATTTGTGGGAAGGTTTGTTCCTCCATCACCGGGGATTACATAAAAAGACCGTACTTTGGCTATCACTTTCTCAAACCTGAGTGCAATGCTGACAGCGACTGAGAGGCAGTACTCTGGAAAGAGTCCAGGCTGATGCTGCTGGGAAGGGTTAGATTGTGTTTCATAAACTCAGTCCTCTGGGCTGTAGAATGGATGGGTGTTGGATGTTCCCAACACACCAATTACTGCGCTTCTATAGGACTGTAGCACACTGCTTCTCATCTGTGGGAAAACAAAGCCCTGTGGCTAGATCTTCTTTCCTGATTGTTTTCTTGTTGTTTGTTTCAGTGATGTCCATTTCTTATGTTACTACATTAGGGTATCTACAAGAGCTTCAGGGTCATCTTTGCTTTTTTTTAACTGAATCTTAGAATTTTTCTTCTATCTTCTTTGTATCTGTGTTTGACATCTCTGTTCCCTAAAATGGTTCAGTCTCTTAGGATTGCTACTTCCTGTTAGAATAGTTACTTTAGAGAACAGAAGAGAAAGAAAAACATCACTTTGAATTGTCAAGCTTTTTTATTATGAAAATTAAATAGTGATTTTAAGCATAGTCATCTTTTAGTACTTGCTGCATAGGAGTGAAACATACCGTGTAAATTGCTGTTTCTAATCATACTTTTTTTAAAAAGTAGGCTTGGAGCTTTTTAGGTAATGTTAAATATGTTTTTGTTATTGAAAGAAATGTGAAGCTGAAACTACACTGGTAGCTGAAGACTGATAGTTGTTCAGGGGTCATTGTGCTGGGACCTTTGCATATGGCTGTGTATGAAACTGACTGTACTTCATTCTGTAGTGGTCATTTATGACAGGAATTTTTACTCTAAGTGAAGGTAACTGTTCTTACTTCTGACATAACTCTGCAAAGTTAGGTATCAGCAATATTTCTCAAAGAGGTTGTACATTTCTCTTTCATTAGACATTTGTGTGCAGATATTTGAAAATGTCAGACTCATGAATTAATATGAAAGCAATCAGTACAAATACGCTATTTTTAAGAGTGATATGAAAAACAGCATGTAGAAATGAGAATTCCTGAAATATTTTATTTCCCTTTTCAGTAACAGCCTTGCTTGTAAGGAATAAAACAGCTGTATTTTAGTTTCCTCATTTGGTTTCCCTCTGTGACAAACAGTGATAACAATGCATCTCAATTTCCTTGCAATTCTTTGAGATATTTGAAAGGAAAATGCAAGCAAATAATTCAAATATTTTATAATAGTGCTCTATGTGGTTTATTTTCCTCTCTCTGAAGAGTGCTTGAAAATCTCTTCTTGCCTGTTTCAAAACGGGATAAAGAGTTTTCTGCATAGCTAGATACTTTGGTTAACACTCTTGAATTGGAAGAAACATTTTAAGAGCTCTGGATAGACTCAGGGAGGTTAGCAAAAGGATCTGCACTCATGCTTGTGGCTGCTGGGCAGTGGGCTACCTGCGTGCATTAAAGATGACTGCCACCAGGATTAATCAACAGGGGAAGTAGCGCGTGCTCCCGGTGCCAGTAGAGGGCACCCGAGGGCACAGCCCCCTCTCCCGCGGGTCCGGCCTCAGGATGGAGCGAGCGATTCCTGCCAGAACTGAAGCTCCTTCGCTGGTGCTCCTAGTGAAAACTAAGCCTCTGCCAGGCCCGCTGCTGAGATGGGGCCTGAGAAACTTGCCTTTTAAAACTGTCGCCTTGTGAACTGTGCATTGCTTTTTTTCTACTGAGGGTCACCAGTTTCTTTCCAGTTCTCAACAGTTGTTCTGCTTGTGCATTTTCCCCCCCAAAGCATAGGATATATTAAATAAATGCATCCATTAGAATACTGCAATGAGAAGAATTGGAATGGTACAATTAGAGGAACACTGCTTCCCATTTTGAACAAAAGCAGTGTTGACAAAAATCTACAGGAGCAGGTCAACCTTTGTTGAACAATATTCCATTTCCCATTTTATATGCAGTACAGGGCAGTCCCTTGCCTTTGATGGAAATAAACACACTGTTGGTCAGTCCCAATGGAAGCAGAATTCTTGAATGAGCCTAAAGTTCCCTTTTATAAGAAAGCAAGTAAGAACAATCCTTGGTGACTAGTCTGACGCCTATTACTGGTTTATCAAAGCCTCCACCCATTCCATGTGGATAATGGACTCACTCAGTTCTTAACATAATTATTAGTCTAGACTGGAGACATGTCAGGTTAATAGTTCCACAGAGAAGGGTTTTCCCCTTTAAAAGCAGGTGGGAGCTTGAATCATTGGGCTAAATCTGGAACATGTTCCTGAAGACCGTGATTTCATCCCATTGGCAAAGATTACTATACTGGGAACCACTCCCAGAAAAGGCAAAAACATGAATCACAAATAAGCTGTTTGATTCCCTGTTGAAAGGATCTAGTGAAAAAGTCTCAAGAGCAGCATAGGCTAAAGGATTTTACATTAATGATGAGTTTCATTTCATGTTTGGCCTTGGCCTATTGCTGTACAGAAATTACTGTACCCAAATATCTGAATCATTTCTGGAAGTGTCAGATACAGTGTCTTTTGCTAAACTGTAATATAAACCATGCTTGATTTGATTAGATAGCTATTTCCCCAGCTTGTATTGGATAGATAATCTGAAACAAATGCCTTCAATTTGCCCTAAAAAGAGAATATTAACTTTGTAATTATATTTTGGCTTTGGTGACCTCTTCAAAGGATGGTTGCTTCACCAAAAAAAAAAAAAAAAAAGAAAAAAAAAAAAGAAAGAAAAAAAAAGAGTAATTAGTGTAATTCATGCTTTCTTAGCACTTCTTATAATACAGCTTCACTGATGACTTACAATAATTCCTGCTTCCAGACTATTCTGGGAAGTCAGGAAATTTGCAAGATAGGAATTTCTGTGCTTATATTTGTACTGATCTTAAAAGCTGGGAAAGGTGGTTATTCATTTTTGGTTATGAGAGCAGAGTTTATCAAAGAAAACTTCAGATTTTTACAGAGTGTCTGAGAGCATTTATATGTCTAGCTAGCATGGGTGAAGTAAATAGTTGGTCAGCATTTCCATTATGAACCTTTACTTTCAGTATTTTGTAGTAGTAGGAATCACTATTTTTTTTTTTCCTGAGTGGAAACCTGGCATGTAATGTCTCAGCCCAAAATATACAAAAAAATATTTTTGTATATTTTGAGACAAACCAGTTTGTCCATTATTAAGTTTTATGGGAGATCTTAAATGTTTTTTTATGGCTTCAGGTGCCTTACTATATTCCTGTAACAGTGCAGGAATTAGTTAAAAAGAAGTTTTGCATTAAAAGAAAAGTTTTCAATATATATTATATATTTCATATATTCTTTGTACCATAAACCCCCTTGCAAGCAATACCTGCAGAGCATTAATGTTAGAGCAGAACCGCCAGCAAGTTAACAATTCACAGAAATAAGTACTTTTCCTTTCATTGTCCACACATTATAATCCACAATTCTCTGACAAGCATATTAACTTCCTTGATGAAGAAATAACTGCATCACTGGTTTAAAGCAGTTTTCAATTTATGGAAACAAAGAGTATTTGTAATGCCAAGTAAGTCTGTAGATGCAACAGCATATTTCAAATTTACACTTTTCCCCCGATCAGAGTGTTTTCTTTGCCCATCCAATTTCTGTGCTTCATTTTACTAATGAATGATAATGGTAGCAGCAATGACAATGAAAATAATAATGGATCTTAATAAAAATACAATGTCTTGCTTCACAAAATCTTTGGAAAACAAGTGTATTCAGTGAAAAAATGCAGTCTGATACTCTGGTTTGTATCACATGTGTTTTAAATACACCTGAATCCTTGTGAAATTGGGGAACTTCAACAAAGGATGGGTCTGAAGAAGGCAGGTGAGATGGTTGGCTATGTGCCTGTCTTTATAGCTGATGTTAATAGGCTCTACAGGTACAAATACCTATGGGAGCAGCATTTTGAATGTCCCTACTGAGCAGATTCCTGCAGAAACCAAAGTGTACCAGCAATCCGTGGTGATCCTGCTGTGGTCTAATGTCAAGAGAACACAATAAGTTCAATGATGACTCCAGCATTACTATTTAAGATGCATTTGCCTGTTCCAAACACATTATTACTATTATGATCGTCATCATTACAAAGAGTTCAAAGTCAGGCCTCAGACTGAATAATCCTGTACAGGTCCAGGGAAGACATTGGAGATTAATGTCTCTCATATTCCATGGCTGAAGGCATCAATATTTCCTTTTATGCTCCTTCAACAACCCTTTTTTTTCTTGTGTATGTAATTAGGTTAAGCTGCCATACTAGAATATGAAGCTAACTATCTTGGGTTTATGAAAGGCAGAGGCTGTTTTCACTAATTCAAACCCAAAGAATATATTTTGTGTAGCAGCAGAAGGGGAAACTACTTGTCCTAGCCCCTAGAACTTGATCTTTTATACGATTTAGTAAAATTTTCCTTTAAGTGAAACGTTTGGGTTTGTAATACATTGTTTCAGTAACATGACTATAATAGCATTTAAGCCCTAAATGAGCACGTTTAAGCAGGACCTCGTGTGGCTCAGTGCTAACTGCATTCCTGAACCCTCCCTTGGCCATTAAAGCCTTTCTGCAAGTGAAAGAGTGAGAGAATCTTCACTGTGACTGACATCAAGAAGGGATCATCTCCCTGGAGCAGTGACTGTGGCTGACTCACTGTCATCCTTCCCTGCTGGACTACAAATATGTATAATAATCGAGCTCTGTGAGGGGTGAGACTTTCTGGCAGTGTGTTACTTGTGTCAGGCCACAGGGATTTAAGATCTTCTTGGGTAACCTTACAGTAGTTATCACTGAACTGGCAAACCCTAGTGGAAAAGAATTATTCCAGTGAAATGACTCCCTCGTTTGTAAAACAAAAGTTAGAATCATACAATGTGGCTGGAGATATTAAGTATTTTATGTAATGATTTCCTTTAACAATCATAACATAAAGCATGTAACTTTTCTTAAAATCTGTATTAGAGTCATGCTGACTTCTCGTGATATCACGTGAAAACAGGAACATATGAAACATCAGAAAGTGGGCAAGTTCATTACACAGAACTTGGTTCTTGGCAGTCATCTCAGTTTAGAGAATTTGTTGTTTCTGAGGCTGCCATTTCAGAGATGTTTATTGTCATACGATAACCTGCATAAGAAATTAAACCTGTCTGTGGTTTGGCTGTTTTAGCTACTATTGGACCACTGGTGGTGAAAAGATGATGTAGCATTTTTCCTGAAATCATTTTGGTTTTGTAGTAATAGAAAATTAAATTGATTTCTTAGCCACAATTTAGTGTCAAAGATTAATTAATTGGTTTTGTTTTATCAGGATATAGTGTAATGTTTGTATTCTACATGAGTAATACATTATAATAGAACTAAAAATGTCCCTCAAATTCAAATATTCCTAAACTTTTTTCTTTTTTTTTTTTTTTTTTTAATTTTTATTAATCAATACATAGCTTAGGCGATTTAACTGTTACTTTATTCTTAGTTTAGAATTTGGAGTTAAAGAATTCTCATCTAACTTTAGGGGCATCCAAGTCCCCTAAATAGCTGATGAGAGGAGAGGGAGAACTGATCAACTCCTATTTTAGGGAATGTGTGTCAGTGTAAGTGGGAACCCTTATCCCCAGCAGCTGCCTTTCTTTTGCCTGCAAGGGCTGTTGTGCAGAACTGGTGTCTACACAACTGCCTTGAGCAGCATCTTAAGCTGAGGTTTGAATCCCTTTCCAAATGTACAGAATCTGGGGACAAGTTTAAAAAGTGCATAATTTAAAAACTTAAGAAATATTACGTCTGGGTTTTTTTTTTTGTTTGTTTGTTTTTTTTTGTTTTTTTTTTTTTTTTTTGTTGCTTTCCTAAAAATGCATGTAGTTTAGTTTTTAAATGTTTCTTAGAAATTTCATGGGATAGAAACTTTTAAAAATTAAACTTGAAGGATGCAGTATGATCACAAACCTTGGGACTATATTTTCAAGAAAAAGGTATTAAATACCCCATGAGCCATGATGAAATTGTGAAGACTGTCTGTACTGATAGGCAGAGACAGCTTTTTGATTGACCATGTAACTGTGACCTGTTGTTTATTCCTCATTGCTGTCATTCTTACTGATACCAATGGTGTTCTCATTGTTAGGAGTAACGCATCATTGCATACCTTGTTAAGTTCAGGGGCAGCTGGACTTCTTTTTTTTTGTGACTGACTATGCAAGAAAAGATCTCTTGTGAAAACAAAAATACCCTTTATATGATAAGATTTTTATTTGTTTCCTAGTTGATTTGGGATTTTTTTTTTCCTCATTTAACCCTTGTGTCAAGCCTGGAAACTATTTGTTTTGCAACCTTGAAAAGCTTAGCAGAGCTGTAATCTTACAAATTAACTTTATTTAAAGCTTTCGTAAGAATTGCTGTATAAAAAATGTTGTCCATACACAACACAATCTAAAGAGAATTAGGCACTAAATAAGTGCATTAAATACGTTTGCAATGTAGTATGCAAAACAGTTAAACCAACCCATATGCAGCCAGAAAGCCTGGCTGAAAAGATTCCTGAAACATCTCTGAAGGGGTTTTTGGACTTCAAAAGTGTTGTGAGGAGATATTCAGTACTACTGCTGAGAATTTATATCACTGTTGCTGAACTATATTGTACAGACTTAATTTATAATTGATGACATTATTTTTAGTGTATATCTTAGAAAAGCTAACTCTTTAAAAACAAAAACAAAAAAGAAAAAGCAGTAAAATTCTCATTCATTGTTGTCACTGGAGCTGAAGGTTTAGTCTAGGTTAACTTCTACTCCTAGGAAGCGATCTGCAGTGCATAGAGCTTTATCCCGACCTCTTTCCTGTAATGGCTTTTCCCCATTTCCTCTATTCTTGTGGAAAGCTGTGACACAAGCTACCTGGCTGTGTCAGTTTTGACTCTCATTTATGACGGAAGCTGGTAGAGGAAATGTTTAGTGTCCTTGTTCCTGATCTATGCAACTTCAGGTGATGCTGAATTTGTCATTGATTTCTTTGGTGGATGGTGCATACTGGAGTAACAACCTTCCAGGGCAGGAACGCATGCGGCATGACTTTGTTTGTGTTGTACCTTGAGGAAGCCACCAAAGTTAGACCAGATAAGGGACTGCTCTGAGGAATTTTCCTCAAAATTACATATCTCCATAGGCAAATCTTTGTAAGAAAATTTTCACTCAGGACCTAATAAACTTTGTTCTGTAGAAATTACAAGGGGAAAGGGCAATCTGAGTCCAAATGTTGCATATCTCTGCCATTTTTTTCTTAAATTTTTTTCACCAATAACCTTAGTGCTTGATGACTTGAACTATGAAAAGAGAGTTGGTAAGTGAAATAAAATACCATCACATCTCTGTAAAAAAACCATAAAAAACTGGGCCACATGACTATTCCTTTTAGAGTTTCCCTTTCCTTGGGCAGAAAAGTAGCTTTCACAAAGAAATATTTAGTAACTGGGAGGGAATAGAAGACCAGAAGAGTCTTTTGATATCCTTTTTGACAATTCTTTATGTAAAGTGTGAAGAACTCATTTGGTCGTGGTCATGCTACACTAATTTTTGTTTATTTCTGGAGACAGAAAGATTGCTGATTTTTTTTTTTTTTTTACTACTGCTGTGGTTGTCTTTCTTGCTCTGCTAACCTTTAAATCTTTATTCCCTTATGGCACTGTATGTAGAACATGAAATTCATGACTTAATATGCTTTCATATCCTCTTTTTGCCAAACTCAGAAACAAATAAAGTTAATCATTTTTACCCTTTAATATTTCATATTCTAGAATGTAAACATTGCATTGTCAGAATTTTGCAGAGGGTTTCTCTACTTCCAAGGTTGAAATTTGCTGGTCCCCTGAATAAAAATGGAATTATTTGCAGAAAATAAAAAAAGAAGAGGGTATTGAATATAAATACAGACACAATTTCCACTCTTAATAATTAACTCTAAGACATGAGTGTGTGGGCTCTTTTACACAGTAACGGATTAAATTAAGAATTTGGCTGTGATATATAAATAATTTTTTCTCATTAGGTGTTTGTACAGTCTCTACAGCATTTTGAAAAGAAGTGAAAAGGAAGTTAAAAAAAAAAGCACTTTTAAGATAATGATAGCCTGCTTTTGTAGAGTGTAATTCTACTCAAAGATTTTTAAAAATAAAATTTGCAGTTGCAAGGAGTGAACATCACAGCTGAGAAGCTACATAAATATAGTTTCAACCCGCTTTTTCTCTCTTATTGAGTAAAAATAAAGAAATTGTTCTGGGAAAACCCGCTCCTTAGGAGAAAGCTGCAGAATAAGGAGCTACACGACCATAGTTCCAACACTACTGTGGTGCAATAGGCTGAAGTGTCAGAAGCATTTCATACCACCACAGATCTTGTACAGTGAGGACCTGATTGGGAGCCAGCAGGTCACATTTAGGGCATCTTTGCCCCTGGATTTTTGTAGAAAGGTGTTCGGTCTCAACCATTTGGAGTACTGTCTTTGCTCCACTGGTGACAGCCATCCAGCTGCTTGGTTTGCAGTGTACAACAATGCAAGATGGAAGTGAAGAACTCCTTTTCCAGCTGAGACTGGGAAATGGCAGTCCTCTGGTCAAGCTGCTGTGCGGTGTGCTCTGCTAGTGAGCTCTGGGCATAGCACTACGGTGGAGGCCAGCACTGTTTTTTCTTTTTTTGGTAAGGATGCTATGGAGAGTCACCAGTGTTCAGAAAATCAGCTTGAAAACATGGTCCAGTCTTACCATGAGATGGACTTCTGGACTGTGCTGTGCTGTTCTGAGTTGGAAAGATGAGTGCTACTAATGCTTTGCCTTCCCTTGTGGCACTGAAATGACATAAAATATATATGTTTATTAGCTTTTTTCTCTGCTTGTTTATGTTCAATATGTGCTATTATCCAAGTTGTAGCATAGTCTGATGTGTGATATTTAAGAAAAGCCTACTTTGGGTTTCCATCTGTGTATTTTTCTTAGGTAGAAGCCCTCTTGGATTTCTACCTTCCCCCACATCTCCCTAGTAGCATTTCAAACAGTGATGAACAATAGCTCTGACTACTCCACACAGACTGTGTTCCTTCAGAATGTATTATCTTATTCAATTATTCAACAGAGACTTGAGTGAAAAGAAAGCTATTTCCTTGTTTTCCAGCAATAAGTCAATGGACTCTTAAGAGAACAAGCTTTGCCACAGATGCAATTCTTAGGCTATGAGCAAGCAGAAGATAAAAGAGATCAAAAGCTTCAAATTCTGGTGAGGGGGAAAAAACTGCTATTAGCAAGGGGCCAAAAGCTATAGCAACACAACCATTCTCTAAGAAGCGAAAACTTAAAAGGAACTTTAAAAATGTGTATCAAACAAAATCTGGTGTATATCCTCTGTGGACAAAGGAGTATATGTAGGCTCGCCACTTTCTGTCTCCCAGTGAAAGGTAAACAAAAATCTTGTTTGATTGGTCTCTTTTGTATTCGACTGGTTACATAGAAGACAGTGGGGGAAGGAGCAGCTTAGGAGCTGGAAGGACTGTGCTCAGCAAAACGCTTTTTATTGGGACCTGAGTTGTAACTGCTGGATGGAATTAGTGTATAAAATATACCTTTGCAGCAACTTAGGTTTTATTAGAGAATTATATTTCATTTGATCACGCACTTCTCATTTAAGGGATTCGCAACTTCCGCTGACCTAAACAACAACTGAATCAGAAGGAGACCACTAAATTATCCCTGGTACTAAAGTAGCATTCAGGCTGTCATTTGAAGTATCTCATATTTCTTTCTTGCTGTACATAAAAGCATTTACTGCAGAGGACTTTGAGATTTGTTACATTAACAAACACATTAAGTTCTGAAGACCAAATCTATCTTACTAAAAATGTAAAAGTAATTATGTAATTCATTTACATTTAGATGTGTAATAATCTATAATTTGTGACTCCTTATAGTCTTCTGTGCCTTTTGTACAAAGCATTTTACTGTTACCTGCACCCAGGAGATGCAGTTCTCATCACTGGAATATATGCTGGATTTCAGAGATACCACTTCTCACACTTTTCTTGTAGGCCACATTACAAATAAAATCTCGTGCAATTGACAACAAAGAACAATTATGTGGTGTGACATTTTGTTCTCCCAAATTTTAGTTACAGTCTTGTTTTCTTTGGGAGAAGAAAGGTCCGAAGAAAGAAGTCAGGTCATTTTTCCATTCTGTACAAGTAAGCAGAGAAGCTACTGTGCCTCTGAGGTCCTAAATTTGGACGGAAAATTCTCAATTTATTGTCTTTTACCATTGAGGGAAAATGCTTCCCAATTAATTGCAGAGTTTCTGGAGTGGTTGCTGACTGTGGAAAAAGATTCAGTTTCCATGAGAAATATGTGAGAATATTATGAGAGGTTTCACAAGAACTTCTGCTTGTTGTGGACAGAGTGGGAGAGATAGCAAGCTGTAAAATATTATGAATCTAGACAGATTATGCTTTTTTTTTTGTTTTCTCCATCTGAACTAGATTTGGTGATGCTGCAATTTTTTGCATCCTTTCCCTTTTCCTAATGTGAAATATTTTACAGTGATGCGTCATTTGAAACACTTGCAAGTCTATGCATGTTCAGATATGCAAAAGTCTGAGTGAAATCTGGTAAATAGATGTAAACATGTTTTTTCACCCTCACTCAAACCCCTTATATGTCTACCTAAAACAGCTCACATTTTTATATGAGACTGAATATTGTTTTATCAGACCACAAAATATTTTATTGGTCAAAAGTTCAACGTAATAGAGTGATAGAATGAGAATGACAAATCTCTAAGTGTTTTTTTGATTTCATCTTTTTAAATTTATTTTATTCCATTCTAATGGCACTGGAAAAATTAGGCTGCTGCTTGTCTCTTTTTGTTTTTTCAGATTTAGCATACTTCATGTTGTACTGCTACAATCCTGAACAATTCCTTAAGCCTTCAGAAACATAGCCAGACCTTTTACAAATCCTTAACAAAGACTTTCACATCATTATCAGGGAAAGCGATCTTTTTTCCCTGTTCCAATATCTGTATGCCTTCTATAGCAGTAATCCTTTAATTTAATAAAGATAAAAATGCAATAGCTTGGTTAAGTAATACAGGACACATAACAGCATTCCTGGTTTATCTGTCTGTTTAGCCTTATTGATCTAATTACAGATTAATTATCCACCTGAGTGCACTGGTCTTTTATAGAGTATGTAGATTCATTTAAATCTGCATTCCTCTAAAACCTTTTTAGAAAAAAGTGCTCATGAGTCAAATGTCTCACTAGCATTCACGGTCCAGAAATTCTTAAGTTTATTAATTACCTTGGCTCAAGATCCCATGTGGAGCAATTTCATTGTGGTGGTCAGGAAAGAGTGCCCTGTATTAATCCTGTGTTAGCCAAATGAACTAACTGGGGAATTAGAGTCTTAGACTTTCCAACCCTTATCTTAGGCTTTAGAGTGTGCAATATGCACGATTGAGATGTTGGACTTGCAACATCATTCTCTAAGTTTCACACTACTTTAACATAATCTGAATATAAATACAAATTGTGGAGCCTTCCTCACCTAGCAGTACAGGAGGTCTGCTTTATTTTAATCAGTCTAATATTTGTTTCAATCTCTCTGGTATTTTGGCTCTGCCCACTGTTAATAATTCATTTGGTCACAGCCCTACATTTCTCTATAATGTGTCCTTTTTAAATGTCTCATAAAAAGATCTTGATAGTATCATTTTGAGGCTTGGTTATTCTTTTAATTTTAGTCTGTTTCTTTTGCTTTAATAGGGAGAATACATGTCCTGTGGTTTTCATCAGTATTTAAGATGATTTTATGTGGTATGCAACATTCAGCAGCACTTCCTTTAGAAACTCTTCAGTACCTACTAACTTCCTACCTTCAATACCTAATTGCCCATTATCAAATTGTCTTCAAATCAGAAGATTTTCCTCCTCATGTTGAGTCAGGTTCTTCAAATTTGACTAACCACTACTGTGCAAAATTGTCATTGTGAAATAATGTTTGCTGTACTAATAGTTCTTTCTTTTTGATGGCAAAAAGAATTTACTTGAATTCTGACATGCTTCTCAACTTTTCTGCCTCTATTTTGCTTTTGGGAGTGGTCACTGTGATAAACTGGCATTATTTATGGGTATTGGGGTATAGTACTGGACATGATTAGTTGGAGCAGGCCAAAACAGAGCCAGGGACTGGAAAACAGTTAAGCAGCAAGTCAAGTCTAATGCCTGGCCTCCCTCCTAGCTCACTTTTATTTAGCAGTATACTTCCATCTCTTGAAGGGTTTACAATATGATGGATGAGCTTCTTGAAGGTTTTCTGAAATTAAGAATTAGTTGAAAATATAGCTGTTAAGAAACTTTCATAATTTATGCATGAAATCAGCCAAATAAGTGGTGTGGTCCTTACTACTTAGAGTGTGGAAGTGCATATGTGCAACAACTGAGTTGTCAGCAAGTATTGTCAATAATAAGAATGCTTTATGTATCTCTCTGAAAAATTACGAATCTCCAACTGGTCTGCTGTCTTTCACATAGCTATAGAATTAGTGTTTTGCCTATGGCGTTATAAAACTGCATATGATTATCCTTGGCTTCTGTACACTTCTCCAGCTGGGCTGTACTACTTCCTAGATACATTCAATTTTAGCTTAACTGTTGTGGGGATATAGATTGCAGCTAAAGAAACAGGAATATTTGTCCTTTGTTTCCTCCAGTAGTTAAGTATTGCAGATGTTTTTCCTTTTCATGCTTTTTGTTCAAGTCTTCAATTCACTACTGTTTTCATCAGCTGTGTAGTTTGTTAGCCTATTCTATGTCTTATCTTTAATGTCCAAAGGCATTGTTTAACTTTTAGTACAGTTCCTGGGTTGTTACAATGCTACTGTTTGTATTTTCCAGGCTGTAGAGTTTCATATCTGTGGCTTAAATCATGTAATGACTTATACATGCCTTTTATACAGTGGAAATTCAGTTTCAGTGGGAACAGTCACAGGGTACTAATTTTATGGAGTGACAAAATGTTGGTAAAAGATTGCCAATAAGCAGTATTTTACATAATGAGGCAATATATTTCTGGAGCACTGTAACTTCAAATACTTGAGGCACTTCTATCCTACTGGGTTTTTTTTCCCTTTACCTGCATTGCATGTATTTTATCCAGTATATGAGTACTCTGAGTGGCTATTGTTTTGGAAACACTGCAGTGGGTTTTTGATGAGACAGACAGACAGTAAGCCCAGCCAGGTGGAGAAGACTGTAGCTGTGCCACTGACTTGAGAGCGGCCAGGACCAAGTCCCTGAACCTTAGTGGCTCATTGAAATGCTGCTGCATCTTCCTGCCCTTTGCCATTTATGAACTGCACATTCTCTAAAGTTCTTGTGCTGTGAACCAGGTGAGTACCTAGACTGTGGATAAGTGGCCAATATAGTTGTTCCCAAGAAAACTGGAAGACCCAATCGTTTCTCAATATTCTTTTGTACCTCTACTCCAGTTTCTAGCCATATGGTTCCACCCCTTCCCCTGTGTCAGCTTTTGCAGTAAGACAAATTCGTCTTACTAGTCTGGCAGGAAGCTAGTCAGGTTTTCTTCTGCTGTATTTTTCTGCCAGATTAGTAAAATGCATTGGCTTGCAAAAGGATCTGATGACAGCTTACTTTCCATACTGACAACTGTCTGAGAAAAGAGCTCTGACAAACTCCACCATCTCTGAAGCAAGCTTCCCCACAGCCCACCTTCTCCCAAGAGCCCCTGGGCTCAATTTTGGTGAGCACACGCTGGATGTAAGTAGAGGCCAACCACAAGGCTGCAGCTCTGAGAGTGCCATTTTCTCACTGGAATTTCCCTTGTGGAGAGAAATCACTTTGGGTAGTTGGATAATCAGAAAAAGAGGTCTCAGTCATCTTGATTTGAAGGTCAACCCCAAGAGACACGTGTTGAGCCTTTAATGCAGTTTTGTACTGCTTGGAACCAACGACTGTAGGTGCTACAACACCTTTAATTTACAGAATATCTTTGGAAGATCTTTTAAGAAGACCTTTTTTGTAACATTGCCAGGCTTTCCTAATCTGGTGTAGGGCAAAAGAACACAGGCCTGACTCTAGATGGGCATTATTTTAGAGTAGAGGTTGCTTAGAGGAAGAGACTATCTGTCTACTGCTACATGTTTTCAAGATGATTACGGACATTGAAGACATAATTTGGGGGCTGGTAGTGAGTGCCTGTTCTTCAACAGTGACAAGAATAAGGAGGGCAATGTATTTGCTCCAAAAAACCTCCAAACAAACACAATAGGATTTTTAATAATTATTATTATTATTAAGTTGAAGGGAGTAACGTTTCATTTTATACTTGTCTTGTAGTAAAAACTCCTAGAGAATTGGGATTCTCTGCCATTAACTCAATTTTTTTTGCCCCCAGCATGCATACATATGGTGCTATCCCCTATTCCCTCCAGACTAAAGAGCTCTGTGTCTGCCTGCTGCTGTTATCTGTTCATACTGATCCAGAGGAGTGTTTTGACTTGGTGTGGGGCATATATGGTCTTAGGCCCATGCATGAGAAATTAATGGAGAAGGCACACCATCCTTTTCAAGCTGTCTTTAGACAACATGAATTTGCAAATGGGAGAAGACTGAGCCTGTGGGGTGACTTCTTGTTGCCTGCTTCTGTGTTGGCACATGGACAAATATGCCTTATGAGTAAGGAATCCAGACCAGGGCCAAAGTTTCCTCCTTTTGTTGAGAAGTACTGCCAGTCGCTGATATAAGTCAGACAGGGAACTTTGTGTAGGTCATGGGTATGCTAGCTTGCTGGCACGCAGATGCTGGAGAGGGGATGGACCAGCCAGAGAAAATCTTGCTGGGCCAGGGCTAGTGGATAAGTGCTGTACATCAGGATGTACTGACCTGGGTGTCTTCTGCCCATAGTGGTCTGAAGACACTCTTAAAAACCTGAAATGGAAATAGTCTACTCCATTGTAGTGCCGTAACTGAGATATTATTCAGGAATAAATCTGCTGTGGAAACAGCCAAAACCAATGAAAAGTACATCCCTGAAAGAGAAATTTTCTGGCTTTGAAGGAAATTATTTCTTAGGAACTTCCATACAAGACATTTTGTAGTACTCCACAGACAATGTGGATTGAGTAAAGTTGAAAAAACTTTAGTTAAAACTAAAGTTGAGAAGTTTCAGGCAACCAAATTCCAGAGTTTCAGAATATTTTTCCTGTCAGGTCACCAAACTGCCAGCTCAAGTTTGATTCCTGGAAAATGAGTCTTTTAAGAGAAAAACTTATTTTGCCTTTAGTGAGAGGAAGAAACTTTCCTAAATGCTGAATATATTCTGGTCTCCTTGTCTTGCTGGAATCAAACCTCTTTAGAACAGAACTATGAGAGTTTTCATTTGAATATCATGTCATGAGTATCTTGAAACTTCAGATAAACATCTTACTTGTAACCCAAAAAGGTCACCAATTCTCATCAGAATATTAGGTGACATCAGCTTTTGGAACAGGACTAACATATCCAGAAAAAAAAAGATTTATTGTTTTACAGCAATACTGGGTTTTTATTTTCTTTTGTTAATTTATCAGCAAAGCTGCCATTGTTTTTTTACTGATGATAAATTACACTTTTTTATGGAGTGCCGAGTCATAGTAATTTCCTTGTTCCAATTTCATTAACTTCCTGGTAGTATTGTCTGGAGCAACCAGATGCTGATGTGTAATCCAACTGTTTCCCTAGTATGTGGGAAGCAGTAAACTTTTTGTTAATCTCGTAAACAGTTCTGGCTATATATCTTTGGCTGTTTCTTTCCCATGGTCAGATGAAGACTGGCATAAACTGTATGCTTTTTGGCACCACAGAGGGCCTAGAAACAGGGACAAAAACATCACAGACCTATGTCATTAGTCTGGTTCACAGAAGTTGAGTGGCTTTGTTTTGTTTTTAGATCTGTCTGGGTTATGTTATTTTTACATATAATCTATACATGAACAGTCTCTGAAAAGCTGGAACTTTACAATTAATCATAAAATTAAATATAATTTTCTGGAACCTTACCTAAAATCCTTTGCAAAAGAGGAATCTTAACATTTAAAACCAGTGAAAAAGTAATAAACAGTATAGAAGAGAAACTTTTTCTCGGTCCTCACAAAACAGCAATTGCAAATTCCAAAATAATAAGATTTCTAAGTGAGGGTCATAAGAAATAGCCAATTTGGAACTATTACAAATATTTACTGTTATAAAAGTGACTTTGCTAAGTATTAACCTGAATTTGAGTACATGTATGGATTTTGTATAAAATCTATAAAACGCTTTTGAAGATTAATGCTTTGGGTTTTGGACATCTCTTTCAAAAAGTTTCATAAGTGTTTTTGGACCAGTCTCAAAAAGGTTTGAAGTCTTGAGTTACTGTTTTTATTGGTATAGCAAGTAATATCAAGGCCATAATTAATCATCTATTAATCATATTTGTAAATTGCTTGAATATTTTGGGATGAAATATCTTTGTTTTCCTTAAGATTAGTTGAAAATACATCAGCATCTGACATTCTGTCCAAGTTATTCTGTCAAAGCTGGATATTTTTAGAAACAGAAAATATGAGTAACTATCAGCAACTATTGCAATAAGATGTATTTTCAGTTTTTAAGTGTTGAAAGGGTTACATGAAAAGGGGGAGGAGGGAGTGGGAATCAGTACATCGTTCCTGGTTTGGAATGTCTTTGCTTTGTGCTTTGAGACCACACAAAAGTCTGACAGTGTCACTTTCATCAAGATGTATTTGAGCATTCTTGACCTGTTAATTTGAAATATTTATTTTTAAATTTTTACACTTACTAATAATGATTTTTGGAACTTAAATCAGAACAATTTGAGTTTAAACTCCTGAACTGTATTTGCAGGACTGGTGTTATCTTATTCTGTGACTGTAGAGTGCCCCTTTACTTTATTTTAACTGCCTCAGAAATAGGCACTCTAATCTTTGCTTACAAGACCAGATTGAGATTGGCATTCAGGCTGATTATTTTTATAGAGTGTGGCACGTTTATAGTGTTTGTTTTAGATGCAATAAGATTGCGGAGTTGGCCGCAACTATACATATAACGATGTATACAATATAACCGCTTGCAGATATAGGTCCACTACTGGTACTTAGGCACTGAAACTCTTCCCTTTCCAGGTGCCCACATACGTCCTCCAGAACTGGACACCTCCTATTCCTATACAATGTGCAGGGAGATTCAAGTTCCTTAGGAAGATAACTGTGCTTATGCAGTAGGGTCTCCATCACTGGCAATGAGAAAAAGGAAAAGGCTGGAAAAGGGAGAATCGTCATCGACATGCAAGACCACTTTGGAGAACGTAAGTGGACTTTGGTGTTGAGAATTCTCAGTTTGGTTGTTTAAACATAGCCATTGAGGGAATGCATGGCTTTGCAGGGGGTTTGCAGAGCTATGAATTGGAAAAGAGTGAGTACAGTGATATATTTAAAAATCTTTATTCTCTATTGCCTGCTGCTGGGCTGTTGGTAAGCACCTCCAATATGAAATTGGTATTTTGTATGCAGGCCTTTGCATTGGCCTATATTTTGCCTGAGATGTCTGCATCCTCCCATGGTCCTCACTCTTAGTTTTGTCTACAAAGTGCAGTAAATTCTACTCTAGAAATATTGGAACGGGTTTCTCTGAGAGGTAAGTTAGTCTAGCTGAAGTACATCCATAACACAATTATACATTCTCTCCTGATTTGGATAGTTTATTTAGAATTAGCTGTCTTTAGATGGAACTAAGCCATAAAGTTTATTCTGCTCTATCTAGAAATTTGGAGATTGGAAGCAAATGCAATTCTATCAGAACAACTAGAACAGTGCCAAAATGGCTATTATTTTGCAAGTTCAAAAGTTATGCTTGCAGAGTACTTATTAATTTGTTTCATAAACTGTCTGCCAGAATGGGCATAGGCAATGGAAGTTTTTAGTATTGTTTCTTTTTGTTCCAGCAATGAATAATAACCAAAGACATTGGATTTAAAATTTTAATAAAGCTTTGGGTTGAATTTTTCATTTAAAACATCTATTTATAGGTAAAAAAGTCTTTTGTGTCTCATAAAGTAGTAGTCATAAACCAGAGTTATATGAAGTGATGTTTCTATTCAGTTGCAGACACTTTTTACATTTATTTATACACTTATTTTCAGTGCATTTGGTAAAAAAAAGTAAGGTATTGTTTTACAAGAAACAGCAGGACATGGGAGTTAGTGCTGTGGTTTTGTTGTCATGGGGGTGTTCAGTCAAAGGTTGGACCAGATTATCTGGGAGATCTTTTCCAACCTTAATGATTCTATGAGTTTTTGACAAGTAATAGCAATAGGGATGAAAATATTTTAAGCATGATAGAAAAGATTGTATTGGAAGAAAAGTGGACATTACATCAAAAAAATGACTACATTAGATGCAGATCTTTCAATTTTACTACTAGGAGGTAAAATTAGGAGACTTACATACTGTAATTTCTAATATGTTGATATTTTCCCACAAACTTGATTAACATTGACTAAATTAGGCTTTGTTCTTCTAATCAGATTAGCATTGCAGGTATTTTTAAAATTTCTAATGTTGAGAGAGCTGGTATGTGCTTGCCATCTAATTTTTATATGGTTTTAAATAATAAATTGTCTCATGAAAATAATAACTGAAAATGTTAAGCAATTGCTTTATTAAAGTCTTCCTACAATTACTGCATAATAGTTCAGTCCTGTAGGAACTTATTTAAAAATTCATAGTCTTCACTTAAAGGTGCTCCACAAAATGGATCCATTTCAAACCAACAGAACTGCAAATCTGAGTGTTTTCAAGATGTTTGTTTGTACAAAACCTTCCTGCTTGTAGGAAAATTGTCACGCTCACTGTAAAAAATTATGGTTTTGACAAAAAGACCAGGACCAATATACGAAGTAAATGAGACATCTCCTAGTTATCTTTTTAACTAAATGCCAAAGTAGGGCAAAATTCAAGCATGTTAGTTTGAAAAGATTCATATAATCTTCCTTTTTTTCCCCCAGTGTCACTGTACTCTTGAACACATGTAGCTGTATGGATCTGTCTCATCTGATGTGATGGTGTAGTTTAGCATCTCTTCCACTGCTTATGGTGAGCACAGAGGGAAATGAGGTGGTTGGAGCCTCCTGTTTGGAAGGGAACAGCGTGGGGCAGCTGAAAGGGAAGGTGAAGACAGTACTGAATTGAATGCATAAATCTCCTGAAAGTTTTAAATACACACCATACAAAAGCATTTTTTTCTCCTCTGTTCACCTTGCATTTCTCTCAGTTGCCTTTTTTTTTT
>VYXC01012873.1:857427-947931 GCA_013397175.1 Platysteira castanea
TTGCTACATAGAAAGCTGTTTTGCAAACAGAAGGGGATCAAAAGAGAAGGTCATAATGGAACTGAGGGAAAGAACTCAGAAAATGCCCCTTGCTGGAGAGCAGTATTGTTAATTGCCTCTCCCACTATAAAATTCTGGTGTCTGTGGAAAGCTGGAAGAGCTACAAGTAGTGTTATAATCTGTTTTCAAGCACTGGGTGCCAGCAAGGATAGAAGACAGCCAGCAGTACGGTTTTTGTTTTTAGACTTTCTTTTCTGACACCAGCTGGCACTGAAGCACTTGATGTGTTTAACAGGCAGGAAGGATAGCTATGAAATGGTTTAAAATAAGTTTGAAGAGTTCTGAAATCTGTGTAAAAGCTAAACATATGAAAGATGTTTCTATATTTGATAGGAACTGTAGATGAAGAGCTGAGCATTTGTGACTGTTTAGAGGTTGAACATCCTCAATTTTGAGAGTCTGAATCCCTGGCCAGATTTAACTGCAATCTGGAACAAAAATCTCTAGAAAATGTGCTGTTTAGCTATCCAGAATTAACCCTTGGCAAAGAAAGTGCAGTTATATTCCTTGTTGGTTTGGAGAAATAATTATGATTTATAGTTGTACTTTGCTTGGTTTTTCGTTAATCCTTGTTCACCACCGTTATACAAATATGAAGTTTATTAATTACACTTGTAGATAAGATTTGTCCTTGCTTTGTTATGATGTCTTCAAATGCTGTGGCAGGTCTGTGCAAATTTACATACAGAGAAAAACCATTTTGCTTAACAGTTTTTTGGGACTTGAATGCTTTGCTGGAGCTCTGTGCTGTCCAGCCTTTTCATTTTGGCACATAAGCATGAGAAGGCAGTTCTATGAATCTAAATAAAAATGGTCTCAAGTGGGTAGTCCATCTTGGATGCGTTCTAGTCTGGCTTTTACGTTATGTCTGGCATTGAGGTTACTTGTGTCTCCAATACAGTTAGCTGCAAATTTTGACCCTTGTACATATGCTAGATCTCTTAGCTTCTGATATGAGGGAAAATTAAATTTTTTCTTTGAGTGGTTTTGATATGTACATTTGACTGGAAATGTGCAGGGGACATACAAAACTTAGATTGGAGATATTTTATTTGGCGGTAACATATACCATGCATATATATAAACTGAGATTTACATTTGTGCTGAAATAAGACATGCCCGTAGTTCATATCACAGGTAATTCCAGAGTTCCGTCCAAACCAGAGGATTTACATCATATTTTTCTGAAAATCCAATCAACAAGTGTAGATCTGTCTCTCCAGTCTTTGGGAAAAAAACGTTTGTTTTTGTTTGTTTGTGTTTTTGTTTTTTTACCTACAAACACTATACATTTTTATGCAATCTGTCACCCTAATTAAGAGGATCACATGTAAAACTAGTCAGATAGATGTGAAATGCATAGATATGTGATGGTAGGCTGCACTGACAAAGCATTCCAGCAGATTTTGAGCAACGTTGTCAGCTTAACTGAAAAGCTTCACGTGTAACTGATTTCTTGGTTTGCGATAGTTGGAAGCAGTTTATGAAACATGCTAATTTCAGCATGCATGAAAGAACATCAGCAGGTGCACAGGTAAGTAACTTTGTATATTAGTTAGGAAAGTTATTGTGTTGTGATGGGAAATCCTGTACCGTCAACTCATAAGCCAGAGATTTGAAATATTTTCCCACCTCTTATATGTTCCCCAAAAATCAAAATAAGTATTCACAAACTAAGGAACAGCTGAACCATTTTATGATTATATATAATAAACTATTAAAAAGTTAATAAGGGCAATTAATGTAATCAGCCATCAGCATTTATGACCATTAGTTTTCTAAAGGAAAAGGTAAAGTAACAAATGCTTTTTAAAAGTACTTATTTTGATACTTGGTCGTTTTTTTCTGACTCTTCTTCTAAGCATGATCTGATTGAAGTTGCATTAAAAACATTCAAACAAAAGCCATACTTAAGCCATAAGTTATTACCCCCATTTCTTTCATCTGTTATGTTAATAGTAATATGTGGAACAAATAAGGGGCTACTATCAGCTATGCCCACAGTGCTGTAGGTATCACTGATTTTACAGGCATGTAGTCATATATGGCAAAAACCTGGCTAAGAATTTTCCTCCCGCTTTGGACCATGGCCTGGTGAAAATGAGTGATCTGAAAATTAACTGGTAAATAATGGAGATATTTTTTTAGGTATTCTTACTTGAAGGCTTCTTGTTTTTCTCATATTAAGCCTTGAATGTTTTTTCTGATGGTTTTGCGGAATGGCTTGTGATATGTGAGAAAGGTGAAGACCTTATGTTTCAACCTTTCTAACATATATTGCATGTTTGTTTGCAGTGCTTTATGAGTCTGCAGTCATCTTAGTCAACTTTGGTGATACCACTGGTGTCTTGTAAAACCTGGTTTAGAAAGAAAAATGTTGAAGAGAAAATGTTTCTAGGGAGTTGAAACAGTATGTTCATCAATGGAGAGAAAGCAAGAGAATATACTGGGCCTAAAAACATGAAAACTAGAAACTTGGCAAGTGGTGTAAGTCCTCGGTATGAAGTTTTAAGTAATGGCATTTGGCATTATATGTTTCAGAACTTCAGAAGAAACACTTACAAAAAGAGAAAATTACCACTTTTTGACAAAGATGGGAATTTGGACTTTGAATTAACAGTGTGCTAAAGGAAGATAATAGGTGTGAATTGAAACTAATTGGTGTTTCAGATCATTGAGCTGCTTGAAAATAACATGTGTGGTGAGAACTGTAGAAGTTAAGTCTCTCTTAAATGCCTAATTAAGCACAGTTCTGTCCTGCACAGGAGAGAAAAATGTTATGTCACTTACTGCTGTGTTCTCAACTGACTGATCCAAATGGACAGTCAGTCAAAAGATTTAGCTTCTGTGTGATAAAGTTCTCTTGATTAGGCTGATCCACTAGTCCAAGGAGGTGTGATGCCCTGAGGCATACAGCTTTAGGCATAAAGATGGGCATAGGTATAATCCAAGTTGTCCAGAAGACATTGTATAAATGAGAATGAGCAGGTGGTTGGCACAACTGATGAGCATTTTCATGTATGTGATTAATGCGAGTGCGAAAGTCCTGTAGCTCAGTGCTTAAATCAGCTCACACCCTGTGGCCTGATTTAAGCACACACATATGTGAGTTAGAATATGACAAAGATGTTAAAAATGAGTTTTTCACTGAAGAAATAGCCATGAAAAATTATGGAAAAACCTTACTGGAGAAATATCTCTTAAAAAGCATGGAAGAACTTCCCTTCTATTCCTTTGAAAAAAGGCTGACAGATGATTAAACTTATGTAAAATAATCAGACAATTTGACATGTAAGATCCTTTGCTTTCCAACAAACTATTGAGTTCACTGGCTGCAATCCAACAGAGAAAACAAAATGTGCAGAATAAACACTGTCTATAGCAGGTGGAGTTAATGCCTTATTATACATAAATTCTGTTTTATGTTGTGTAACCTGGGGACAATTTACCAGACAATTTTGTACTTAGAAAAATCATGGTTTATGCAGAAAAGGAGAACCACGGATAATGAATTGTCTACATCTGAAAATACCACACTAGATCTGAAACACATGTCCTACCACATTGTCTTATGATTTCAAAAGCAGAGGAAGGAAGAGAGATTATTAAATTTAATTTCACTCCTTCATATCACTTTAAAACAGATGTTTAAAACAAAAACCTTATCCCTTCTTTCCAGTGTTTATTCTTACATATTTTAGTACCAATGTTTTTTAATTCAAGAACAAACAGTGGCCTTTATTCATCATGCAGCTAAGAAAGAACTATTGTAATTTTGTTCATGCAAGCCTCAGGTTAACTGTAAAAATAAAATAAAGTAAGATAATAAAATGAAATGTAAACAAAATGTAAACAAAACACAACTTTGCTGTGAGAAGCATGGGTTGTATGTGTGTACATGAATGTGTGCAGGTGTGGCTGCCTGGCTCCACGGGAAGCAGATCCCTGAGGTTTACCTTCCCCAATAATTTTCTGCCTTCCATTCTACACATTCAGTATTTCCTAGGAGATATAGGTTTGCTGAGGTGTGAATTATACTTTTAAGAATCCAGGAGTCATCTGCTCTCTTTGTAAACCTGATCAAAGCACACAATTATTTCTTGCACAGTTTAGGTGGTTGTAAGCTAAAGGAAAACTTATCAAAGTTTTCAGACTTTTGATGCTTTGTGTAAATGAGTCAGTTGCCTTCACATTCCTACAAAACTGGAAAGGCAAAATTATGTCAATACTAAGATAGGAGTATGAAGCCCAACTGCCTTAATTGGAGTACTGGAACCTCCATCACCACATCACCAATAGATTACTGAAGTTCTGCCTTTCTAACTT
Organism: Platysteira castanea; assembly: GCA_013397175.1. Taxonomy (NCBI): domain Eukaryota; kingdom Metazoa; phylum Chordata; class Aves; order Passeriformes; genus Platysteira; species Platysteira castanea. The sequence continues at coordinate 861,814 of VYXC01012873.1, forward strand.
TGAGATGAAAAAAAGCAGAAAACCACTGGTTTTCAATGCAACATGTTTTGCTTATTTCATCCAATTTCATAATTATCAGCAATACCAATTTTTCTTCCATGTGATTTATAAATTCTGACTAATTTGTTCTCACGATTGTCACAACAATCTGGATTTTACTCTCTCAGACTAAAAAAAATATCACTGAAGACAAGGAAACAAAATCAGTCAAATATTAATTGAAGGGTTCATTTCCTCTGTGAAGCCAGTTTCAAAGTGGCATTAGATTACATCTGGAAAGTACTTATTTCCAGTATAGGTCTAGTCACTAGGCACTTTTTCACTTGTTCATTTCCTATGAAGCTGGTTTCTCTGGAGTCTTACTGCCAGAGGAGAGGAAAAGAAAAAAGAAGCTTTCAATTGTTAATATAGCTGGTTTTGTAAGCTTACTTCAGCTTCGTTCCTACTCTTTTCAGTTACAGTTTTGCTTTGCATATATTGAGGTGGAAATGTTTATAGAAATGATCTTTTCTTAAAATGTATGCTTGTTCTCTCAAGCATGGCATGTGTGAGTATTACCCAGAATTTTTCATTCAGGCAAGTGCAAAATAGCTGCTCTTTTGTTCTCTGTGGCATCAAAGAAAACAAAGACGAAGGGAGTGAAAGATATAATGGAGTCATGCTCAGCCCAAGCCCTTACTGCTCATCAGACCTCTCAAAGCTGTCCAAGGTTACCTTCTCCTTCACTGCCAGGGATACCTGGGCGGTACCTCTCGGAGGCAGAGGCTTCCCATTTGCTCTGTCCTGCAGTGGCACAACTCTTCAACTCCTTGAAAGGAGATTGTAGTGAGGTGGATGCTGGTCTCTTCTACCAGGCCTACAGTGAGAGGACTAGAGGAAATAGTCTTAAGCTGAGACGGGGGAGATTCAGATTAGATACTGGAAAAATCTTTTTCACTGTTAGAGTGGTCAGGCATTGGAATAAGTTGCCCACGCAGGTGGTGGAGTCACCATCCCTGGATGTGTTTAAGCGGTGCCTGGGCCTGGCACTGGGTGATGATTTAGTGGTTTAGGGGTCACAGTCGTAGTGCTGGTTTGACAGTTGGACTTGATGATTTGAAAGGTCTCTTCCAGCCTTGATGATTGTATGATTGTATGATAGCATGATTGTATGATTGTATGACTGCTAAGTCCCACGCTCCAGTTACGTCTGGCTGCCACAGGTGAGCCTGCTGATGGAGTGGGACAATTCATGGAGAAGATAGTCTTTGTAAGCATGGCTGCTAACAGTGGACATGAAGTGTGGTTCCAGCCCCCAAAGGTCTTATCCCTTGGTACCAGGTCAGCCTAAGTGCCTTTGTTTAGTAAAGACTCATGGAAATGTAAAGCAGTCTATGATGAAGATATGGAAAGTCCCAGAGAGCTGGTTGCTTGGAGTGCTGTTCTGAAACCCCCGAGAGAAGTACTTTTTCCTCTGCCCTGTTTGTGGTGTGAATTAACTCTGTGAGTAGAGTTCCACACAAAATAAGTACTTGAAAGCTTTTTTCCTTGGCAGATGCTTTCCAAAATGTGAAATATCTTCTGTGTGCATATCCATGTGAATGCAATGGGATGTTTAGCAATTTCCATTTTGCTTTAATGCTCATTTAATAATCACAAAAACTTTACTTTTTAACATTTGCCACTTGCTTGAATTCAAATATTAAATGTTAGTGAGGTTTTAATCTGAAAAAAATTGTAAAAGCAGTTCTACTTTAATTTTCCTCCAACCTTGTGTTCACCTTGCACCTATCAGACAGGGAAGCCCGAAACATTATTAGTAGCTATGATTTGTGAAAAGCTTATCTCTAAAGAACATTACATGAACTCCAAAATTGTGACTTCCTATTTTCCACAGGACAAAGACTTATACCCATTCACTGGGGCAACAGATGGAGATGGCTATTAAATAGCAATGTTTCAAAGTTTTATAAACTGCCTGTAAAAGATTCAAAGCAGCTAAATTTTTTAATGCTTATAGGAGTTGTTCAGGACATTTAAAATGGAAGGTGCAATTTAATCAATGGCATAGTAATACAAATTAGCAGTTTTCAACCCTCCTTCCTGAAAAATGAGATATTCTTTAAAAATTCACTGAATTCTCCAGCACTTGCCACCTCTGAGACATTGTAGGTTATTGTCAAAAGATGACCAGAATACAGAGCCACTAAATATTTCATCTTAATGGTAATGTATGCTGCAGAAGGTTTGAACTTTATATTGAGATTTGAATTGACTTTTGATAAAAGACATACCGGCTTCTCTCCCTTTTTCTTTTTTTTTCTTTTTTTTCTTTTTTTTTTTGCACATTAACTTTCTGTGAGGAGCAGGGGTCAAAGCTAGCATTTAAACTCAGACTTTTCTCTTCTTATTGCTAGTAAAATGGGGATATGAGGGGATTTGTTTTTATTGTAATTTTTAAAAGTTGTCTGGATCAAGTTAAACTAATGAGATGTGTTTTTACAGAGATTGATGGGATAAATGTCTGAAGTGTTGCAAGTCAGTTGTTAAAGTGAAGTATGCCCTACTATGCTGAAGTCAAAGGTAATTTTACCATCCCTAACTCTTTGAAAATATTGTGCCGTACTCAGCCATGTACCCAGCTCTGTCCTACCCAACTTTGTGCATTTATTGGTCATAGAATAAGCATTAAACAACAGTGACATAAGAGCCAAATGTCTAGCATAGTCAAATAGTCTGTAGCTCAGTACAGTTCAAAATATATTTCCCAATTCTCGTGACTGACTACAACACAAAACCAGGTATTTCCTGCATGTCTAGAGTTGTTTTTTCTTTCCTTTATTTTTCAAGGAGTTTCAGAAAAAAAAAAAGTTCAAGCTTAACAAAGGCAAGTCTCACCAAGTTCTCTTTTAAGAGCATTTTACAGTCAGAATGCCATTGTCCAAAGTTGCTGCTGCATATGAAACAGCAATTAATATTTGTGCATTAGGAAAAAAATTTAAGGTAATCTTTAGGGCTGTAGACATGTTTCCTGATATACTTATTTTTTCCCCCTTTATTGTGCACTTTCTGTTGTTGAATTTAAGCCTTGCAAATATAAAAAGTGCTATGCATACTTTTTTCACTGTGTAAACTTTTTTCACAATGTCCTGTTTAATCTTACAACATAGCAATAATAACTTTACACTCACATAGTTCTCTTTTTTGGAAGGATTCCCAGGAAAGTAGCTATGATTTCTATTTGCTCTTAAACTTTGTTTTAAGGAATAAGACCCTGCATTTGCCCCAAATAAGATGGTTAACTATGAGTTTTCTAAAACATAACTATTTTCAGGAATTTACTTAGTGACTGATTTATAACTTAGCAGAATGGAAAAATTATACTGGTTTGTTGTCTTACTGCAAGGTCAAATGTTGATAATTACTTTTTAACTCCTTGAACTGGCTGATATAGATCTTCTTGTAAGACTGGCTCTGTTTGAAACAAAGAAATTAGTTCAGAGTTTAAAGAAATGGCAATCCAACCATTTGTATTCTCCATCTCAAACCTGCATCTTTTCAGAATGCAGAATATGCTTTACTGCCACTTCTTTTGGTTACCCACATTGGTTTTGCACCAGAGAAATAGGAAGAGATGGTTGTTGCTTTTTGTGCCTTAACTATAGAAATGTGGACCATCATGCAGTCACTTACACTCAGGAATCCATGACAGGAAAATGCATTCGACAGCTCAGAAGTTTGGGCCTTGTGATACAGATAAAATTTGGGCTTTAATCCCACCTTCATTAAAGCAGATATCTAATTTTTTGCTGTCTGGAGTGGTACAGGATGGCGCAGAAAGAGGAAGTTTGCGACAAGGATGATTCGAAGGTCCTTGAGAGGTAAACAGGAAGTCCCAATCATGGAAAGAGAGGAGAAATGGGAAAAAAGAACCCAAACAAACTCAGAAAGCACAAAATGCTGTTTGCTTTGCAATACTTAACTGAATGAAGCTTGGAAGCTACAAATTTGCTTGATCAAGTCAGGAAAAAAAGAATGGAGAGGATGTCATAGCACATAAGCTTCAGCAGATCAGTGTATGTGCAGCTGCTGCAATTAAGCTCTTTAAGGGGCCTGTGTTAAGTTGTAAAAGTTTGAAGTCAGAAATGTTTATTTTGCACACTCATTCATTGTGCTGGGTGATGCACATATATGGCACTATGCAAACAAGTGCATTTTCTGATTATCCCAAACACGGACATGAGTACTGCGAGTATTGAATTCTTTCACTGCTCAGGGTCTTTGGGAACAGGGAGTGAGGGTCCTGCCTGTTCTCCAAGTACTCAAAATGGACTATTTCTTGCTGTTACTAGCACAGGGACAGAAGCTACTGGGCTGTTTTCATGCATCATAGTCTGTTAGTTTGGTATATGCATATTATATTCAAATGGTCTTAATAACTTTAATCAATTCTGAAATTAATGTAAAACATTAAAGAATGTATTTAAAGCATTACTGTAGAGGTTTCTTTGTTCAAGTGTAAGCAGCAGAAAGGAGATGGAGGAGGAAGGCACCATCAAGGTTAATGTCAAAGCTTCATTAAATGAACAAATCCTGATCTTCCAGATATTACTCAGATGTTTCATTATAACCATTGACAGAAGTCCCATTGCTTTTCTCAGGGTCATTTGTGAGTTTGAAAGTACAGCAATGAAGCATAAAGTATCAGGATGAAAAATGTGAGAGGAAAAAATAGCAGTCCCTTCTTTCAGCCTTCTGGCAAATACATATTTTCTGTTGGATATATTGAGCACAGCACAAAAGTGTCTCATGAGAACTTTGTGCAAGGAAATGCACCGTGTCAGTCACTTAAAGTAAAAAAGAAACATGTCATCACTCCAAGTGGTATTGATTAAAACAATAAGGATTTCCTGGTGCCAACAGTTGAAACAACTGTGTGAAAAGTAGTGAAGAGGTATTACCATATTGTTGCAGCTTTCTCAGGAAAATTCCAAATAAACTGAAGGATTCCTGTCAATATTTGTATAAGGAAACATGCTGCTCCCTGATTTGGAAACACTTCACACACATGCACATGCACACACATCCCACTGCATGCAAAGTTCTAAAGAAACTTTATTACAAGCACAAAAAAAAGGACATACTAAGAGTTTGGTGCACTCTTTCTCATGCTAATATTTACAACATCGATCTCTTATTGTCAGTATTTGATCTACATTTCTCCCAGCTCTGGTCAGTGGAAGGCACAGCTGCTGAATCCCCATATTGTGCAGGCAGTGTGCCTTTGTGTTCTGCAGCTGGGGAGTTCTCATGTCCACAATAGCCAATCTGAGCACACTAAATTAGGAAAGATTATTGTTTCATTTATTGACTACACAAGTTTAAAGCAGCAAGTATATAGTTTGTTTCATGTTTTATTTGTTAAGGTCATTTTCACCAAAAGCTGGGCACATGGGCCCAACTATAGGGCAGCTGTACTTCCGGCCACCTCAGTAGGAACAAAATTCCAAACAATATTGAAATGAAATTGGATGGTTAGTTTCTTTCATGTGGCACAGCCTCCCACCTGCTTTCTCCCAGCCATCCATTTGTGAAGATTTGCTGCAGCTTTTTTTCATCCTTTTGCATCAAGTTCCTTCCCAACAAAGTGTTTATCCTACAGTACAGTTCGTTTTAATCAAAGCTGGTTTTACAGTGGAAGGAAAGACAAGCGAGTTCAATTTTTGAGCTCAGTTCTCCAAATGTTTCTTTCACTGAATGGTCTTTAGAAAACGGAAGGCAGTAATTTTAGCTGGAAGTAAATATCACTTCTGTGTAACAAAAAAAGGGAGGGGAGAAGTGGGAGAAAAATCTATTTAACACTTTAGGATATAATGGTATTCAAATAATATATTTTTCTGCCATTTATTCATTTGTGAAGAAATTCAGTGAATAGTAATAGCTGCCGTCAAAGATATTTATATTTAAGAGGGTCTTTATGTAAAATAAATTTTTTTTTTTTTTTATCAGGAGTGATTTTTCTCCAGGAGAAGTCTGCCATCTCCTAGCAACCGATATGGCTATCTTTTTTTAACAGATGCTGCAATAACAATGGGTGCCTAACCTTTTTATGGAAGTATTTGCACATGTACAATCAGGCCGCTTACGAATTCAAACTGAGTTGTTAAAGTGCTCCAAGGGAGACTCTGGTTACCACTTTATCTTCTATGCATCCCATCTATCCAGGACTTTATAATGGCAGCCATTTTAGCTGTAGCTGAGTACCTCCCAGAGAGCTCCAGAACTAAATCTGGAAATGACTCACACCTTCACTTCCCTCTCTCTTCTCTCACAGGAAAGGAAGGGGCTCATTTCACCCTTTAGGTATTATTTCCTCCTCTGTCCTTCTGATTGTGTCATTCAATTTTCAAAGCTGTAGCATCACTTAAACTTGCTAGGTAAAGAATTCTTTTAATTTAGAGATGTAAACAGTAGAGCACAATGACCTGCAAATGGATCATTAATTTTGAAGGTACATGATTATAAATTAAGTAGCTCTGACTAAGGGCAGGCTCTTCCACTTTCTCCACTTGTCTGGTTTTGAACAGTGCAGATTTAGATTTGGGCAAAGGGAAAATCTGGCAAACTATAGCATGCCCAGGCTCATTTCAGTGATTCACACCTGCATGCCTGCCTGAAGACTGTTCTGGATCATGAACACCACATAAAGCCAGGATAACACATAAACTGTGTGTGTGGTACCCAGGTAATGTGAGATCTGGCTTCCAGGAATTCAGAACTCTCCAGCTACTGCTCAAAGCCTGTTCTGTAAAATGTTTCAGCAAGAGGCCTTCCAAATTTCCACTTCTTTGCAGAAATAGAAACAACCATTGGCTTGGAAAGAGGAAGGAGCAGACTGACTGAAGCTTGGGGACATGTACCTGATACGTAGCCTCTGCTCCAGCTCGTAGGGCTGTTGAAATCTTTTTGGTATCTTGAACCATCCTTGAACAAGAGACGGGAATATTGTTGGCAGGAAGCATGTTGCTGGTGATAGGAGCAAATGAAACAAGAAGCCATGCCTTTCCCATCAACAGCATGCCTACACCAATAATTTCTTATCTGTAAACCACAATGGGTAAATCAGATCCAAATCAGAAAGAAAATGAGGAACAATTGCAAGTAAATTAAATAAAACTTTCTCCTAAAAGCTCTTCTATAAATTAAATACAACTAAACATTGAACTTCAATGTCCCTGTGCCAAACCTGTAGCTCAGTCTCCTACTTAGTAAATTTATAGGAAGCTGACAAATCCCCAGGTGTGATGGCAAACAGACTCTTCATTAAGCTTCAGCATCTTTCTCTGATCCTTCTCTGTTCTTCCATCAATTCCATTCAAAGTGATGCTTGAGATTTTTCAAAGCAGCCTTCTGTATTCTTCCTTTAAGTTAGAATATAGAGTTTCTCTTTCTCATTTTTACTATCTGAGTGCTGGCATTTCCAAGCTGATTTAGTGTATTCTCTGCTTTTGCCACACATTTAATGTTTTCCATTACTGATGCTCTCTCCACTGATAAATAAGGCTATTGTGCTTGTTTATCTACAACTTCAGGATCACACTTTAGATATTTGCCTATAACTATATGTATATATATCTTTCATCATATATAGATAACTTTGAGCAGAGAGGCTGGGTGCTACCTCCATGGAGTGACTTGAGGATGTATCAACACACATGGGTTTTGGACCCAGCAGCTCTTACTTTCAAAGTACATTTTAACTTCAGACATTTTTGCATAAATACTTGATGGAAAAGATGTGTCCCAGAAAAAGAAAGGAAAAAGAAAACTGCAAAATCTTGATGTCGGGGAAGTAAATAGTAGCCAGCATTCTTTGAGAGTCTGATGGGTGTCATTTGAGTGCTTAACCACAAATCTTTAAATTAGTCCTACTAAGAGAATTCATTAATGTTAGATGAACTTCATTCACTGCATGAGTTATAGAATAATAAAACTTGTGAATAATTTGTAGTGGATAATTTACTTCTAAAGTGCATTTGACATGTTCAGCCTCTTTTTCTGTTTGTGGAATACCAACCAGTGCTGACAGGCCTTTCTGTCTGGTAAGGACATGAGATGTGAGAGGACGTCCTGGGTACTGGGGAGCAGCTCCAACCTCCTGGGTAACAGCTCTGCTGCTGCTGGCAGCCATGTTGTATAATTTCTTTTCCAGTTTGATCTTAGGAGTAGTTAAGCTGCTATTTTTCTTCTCTGGCAATTAGAAACCTTCTAATTTTCCAGTCTAATCTTAACTAAGAATACTTTTTTTTTTTTGATCATCCTTGGACGAATGCTGGTTTCTCAGCTTTACCAGCTCTTTGACTTCTCTAGTGTATACTTGTTTCTCAGCATCTGTTTTGTTAGATTAATCAAGACTTATCTAAATCTCCTTTCTATTCCCTGGACCATCCTAGGAACTCTTTTTTTCCATTTATTCTGATTTCTTACTTTTATTACTGTTCGACTTAATTCAACTGGTTTTTTCTATCGTTTTCTAACTTTAGAAGCCAATCATGAACAGTTGGTAAGTGCTTAATAATCAACAGTCACTGTTGATTTGTATCAAGTATTGTTTTTATTCATAATCTTTCTGTAAGCCTTTCTTTTTATTGTAGCTTACCTAAAAACTATTGATTTTACAGTATTCAGTGGTCTGAATCCAGCTCATAATGAAAGGATAGAAAATGTCCGATTGTTTTCTCTTTTGAAGAGAACACTACTTGCTGAATTACCAGATAAGTAAAATTAGATAATTTTAGAACCATTTGCAGACTTTTTTTTCTGGGTCGTACCTGTCTTGCCTAGAGTTGTTACACTAGAAATCATCCTGGTTTTTTATGAATTTATGATGGGTGATGATTCAAAATATATACAGTCTACCTTCTGTGTCTAGCCTGTCCTATGTCTATTACACCTTTGTTTCAATCCTTCTGCATATTTATGTTACCTGCTATAAAATTGCTAGGCAGCAAATGGCTGGATGAATTATTCCTGACTGATTACAATAGTATTTTGGTTTTGCTTATAAAATTAACTTCTTTGCCCTGTTACTTGCATGTGTAGCTGCTCTGTAATTAGCTGTTTCTTTTTCAGGCCTCCCAAGTGTCTCTACTTGATTTCAAGCTGAGTAAGTGCAGCACCTTGCAATAAATGAGGAGAGCTGCAAAGCGGAAATGTGATTTCTAGTGGGGAGTTTGCTGTTGGTAGATTGCAGACCAGGGCATGGTTTGCATTTGGCATACAGGGCTGCAGGACAGGAGAAGATTATGGTGCTGCTCTGCAAACATATGAAATAAAGACCTAATGATGACAAAGATGAGACGAAAAGCAGTTGTGTGTGGTTCTCTTGCTGTGCAATATTTCTTGGATCTCTGACTTGTTACTGGTGCTGTCCCAGCTCTTTCTGTAGCTGTTTGCTGTAATTGCTTGCTGAACCAAGTTAGATGTATTTCGTTGAAAGGCAAAAGTGAGAAGAGGATTAGTTTGGGTTTTTTTCTGTGTAATCTAACAAACAAGGTACCAATGATCAAGAAAGGGGAAGATGCAATTTAAAGAAAATTATTTGGCCAGTAAATGCTGAAGGTCAGACTCTGCAGGTGAGAAAATTGTACCCTTTCCCCGCTGAAAGCAGTGGGAGAGCGAATCCTCCTTGCCCGGCTGCGCTGGCGCGTCCCTCCACCGCCGGCCGACGTACTGAGAGCTCCCCCTCCTGTTTCCTTCTACATCTAAGGGCTGGCAGATCTCGCACCTCTAACCCACAAATTTCTGCCGTCTTCCATTTTTTTTTCCTGCAGTATGACATGGCAGCGCAGAGGACACTTTTCAGTGCCAGTTAAATTTCTGCACGCTTAATTTGTAACCTCGCCTAAGAGGGTAGGGAGGAGAAGATGCTGCCCAAAACTTTCAGCTACTATTTATGTCACATAAAACCACAGTTTTCCCATATTTGATTTTAGGTTTATGGCATTAAGTTTTCTTTTTCTGTTTTCTAACTGTAAGATGAGAATCACAAAACTTTCTCCAGTAGGGAATTTCACCAAAATAAAGGAGTCAATTTTATTCTTAAAATTTCTCATTAATTTTCAGATGGTAGTGATGCCTTCTCCAGCTACCTAGAAACAGAGACTAGACAAGAGTAAGGGAATAAAGGTAGGTATTTATTTGAAAGGCCTTCAACGGTACCACTCTGAGGAGCCAGAGGCTACTTCCAAAATGGACCCCAAGATGGACGATGAGTCACGAGTTTTTTACACTTTTATAGGTTTGGTCCATTTGCATATCAGCATAAATTCACCAATTGAAACTTTAGCTTTCTTCAATTTCTCCACCTCTCTCATGGTCCTAGTTTACACCTTTTGGGCCTAGGGCAATCTGAATGTCCTTGAACAGCAAGCTCAGAGAAGCTTTGTTTTGTGTATCTGGCCTAAGAGAGCAGCTAACAAGCTACAAGAAACTTCAGAGTTGTACATAGGCAACGCAGGATTTGAATATAGAAGTAAAATCTAAGGCATCAGAAGAAAACCCCCAAATAAAACCAAACAAACAAACAGAAAAACCCCCAAAACAATCAAACAAACAAACCACAAAAAACTATTTCTTAGACAATCAGAGTTAAGAAATTTCCCCAAGTCATATTTAAGAAGGAGAGCCATGGAACCCCATGGAAAAGTAATCAGAGTATCGAGGAGGAGCAAGTTGTGACTATGAGGGAAAGGACACCAAAAGGAATAGAATCCATGCTATTGGAAATTTTCAGTTGTTACCATAGCCACAATATAGAAACTGAATGACATCTTCTGAGATGAAGGTAATGATACAGAATGGCACATATTTTGTGGAAAGCTGTTCAATTCTGAAAACAAAAGAAACTAATTATATCCACAGCCGCCTAAGATGGTCTTTTTTTTATTTAAAATTTTAGTCTGTTTTTATTTAAAGAATGAACAATAATGATTTTCGTGAGCCTTTATATTAATACCATATAGGGTCTTACTTCAGTGGAGAAAAATGGATCTTGGTGTGCATCTTCTATAATGACTTGGTTTCACTGGATACCTCACAGAAAATCAACTTCAATGTACCTCAAAAGGAGAAGAATTTGTAGCAATCATATCAGTAATTTTTTCATTTCCTTCAAACAAAAGAGATGAGTGAACAGAAGATTCTGGAAATAACCTTCTGATAAAGTGAAGTGATGAAAGAAACTGACATTCATTTTTGTTGAACATTGTTTACTTTTGTGTGAGAAGTGAGGGTTACACTGTTTGAATGCCAGTAGAAGAAAAATCAAGATTAAATATCTGCAGACATACATAACACTCACATTACTTGTGATAAGAGAACATAAAAATTTACAAAAATTCAAGATGCTTAATCCAGTGGAATAGAATATTGCATCTCTTAGTGACAGATGAAAAGAAACATCAGCAATTTCAAAAAAAAAATAGTGTCTATAGAGTTTCTGAGTTCATAAGTACAGAGTGCTTATGACATTTTTATTTATACAGATAGGACAAAGCTCTGAATGGTTAATGCAACATTTAGACATTGTCCTTTAAAGCTAAAAGTTGGGTTGTTATAAAAAAATATTCTCTGTCATTTGATATGACATTTCATCATTTTTCCTTTCTTCCCTTTTATATGTTACTTTCTTATGTCCCTTTACCTTTTACTCCTATCCACAAAGACCCCCATTCTGCCTGTTTTTCACTGCTTTCCTGCTCCTCAACATCCTCCCTCCAGGTTTGTTTTCCAAATCAAATCTCACAGTAAACACATTTATTGAAGGAAAATGGAATTGAGGCAGGAGGAAGGAGGCTACGGTCACATAATCTTCCTTCTCTGCATTAGGTACTGAAGAAACTGAATATAAGAATGAATTTCCAAGATACATAACTAGGGTTAGTGATGTGTTATGGATTGTCTATTGTTACTGAAGCATCCTTGCAACCTTTTTACCCTAATGAAGCTCTAGAAAACTACTGAATTAGTTCCTTATTCTAAGTGACGAGACAACCTTTTTTTGCATGATTTTTTTTCTCAGTGAACTTCTCTGGAAGACAATGAAATCTTGAAAAAGATACTTGTTAGTTATGTCTTAGGATTTTAGGCATACATATACATTTTAAAGAAACTTGTGTGAAGAAGACCATATCCCATTTGTGGGATAGCTTTCCTTAGTCTTGCTTGCTTGTATGGATTGATGCAAAGCAAGGAAATAGTCAGAAGTGGTTTGGTTTTTTCCTTTGTTTTGTTTGTGTTTTGTTTTTTATTTTCAAATTTCCAAACCAGCACTGCTTTTCCTGTTCACCTCTGCTGAATAATCTTTCATAGCCTGGCAAGAGATCGAGGCAGCCTTTGCGAAGCTGTGGGAATAGGTGGATTGCAAGACAAAGGTTTGGTGACAGGAGAACTCAGCAGATCGTAGTCTGAGGGCTGGGACTGGGTGCCTGCGAACCAGCACTGATGTCTAGAAGGAAGCAAGGCCTCGGGAAGGATACAGTGAGGCTGGGGCTTGCAAAGCACATTGTGTCTACAGCTGCAGTTAAAATATTTCATTGCTTTAAGGTTGTGTTTTGGTTTTGTCTGCAGAATAAAAGATTATTCATTCTGTTTTTGCTTTAGGACTGATACTTCAGGCTTGATGGTCCATGCAAATTTCTGGCTCCTTCAATGCTGTGAAGTAAATAAAACCTGAAGATGTCGGTGGATCCCAGGTGCAGGGGACCTTCAAGTCTCAGACTCTTAGGAGTGAAGGGTTTGCTTTAAAACCACCTTATTTAAGGATAATTTCAGTAGTGAATCACACAGAAAAAAGGTGTTTGCATCTTCTGAATTGCCTGGCTTTTAGGTACGTTTCCCAGAGGAAGTGCTGGTACATTAAATGCTGCTCTCCTTCTCTTACATAGTTCACCTTTTCCCTACAACTCCAGCCTACCCACAGGCACTGCAGGCTCATACAGAAAAAGGAGTGTTTCTGGAACCCTCTGCTGCAAGACTGCATAATCAGTCATGCAATTTAGTCAGCAGGGACAAGAGAATGAACCTCCTTCACTGCCACTGTATGTAGCATATGCAAAGGATTTATGGCTATGTAATAGCAGCAGCAGCAGCCAATGAAACATCTACATTTGGATGGCCACTCAGATAGAAAAAAGGAGGATTTTTTTCCTACTGCTTCATTAATGTAAGCAATTATGCATTTTATCTGCTGATTGCTATGTACAGGGTACAGACAACTTGGGGCAGAAAACCGTGAGAAGGTAGGAGACTGTGAAGGTGGGGGAGAAATATGCTGGAAGGTAGTTTTGGGAGAATGAGAAAGTGAAAAGGGAAAGAGTGATATTATCACCCTCCAGATTAAAGAGCCATTCAAGACCTCTTCCTATCAGCCAGGACTAGGATAGGAGAGTGAATGCTCCTACATGTTGTCTGCTTCCTTTGGATACTTAATAATCTTCTGTAATATTGGATACAGTCTAGGAAATAAACTTTTATGGTTTTAAAAGCCATAACACAGGTGGTGTAACAATGACAGCTCTTTCAAACTTTGTGTTTTTTCATTTGAGGCAGATGACTAGAAAACTTGACCTTGGGTGTGTTGATGCTGACTCTGGTTTCTGACTGCATTTTATTGATGTGAGTTCCAGTAGGATGGACCAGCCCCATCTGTGTTTCACAGGTTTCATGGTAGCAGAACATACTGATTTAATGTTTTCCTTTAGGAACAGTGCCATCCACTTCCTAAACACTTTAAATTTGAAACACAGATTTACATATATTTTTCCAATAAATATTTTATATTTTAATTTTTGTTCTTGCAGTTAGTCACTCTAAAAGGGCATTTAGTTACTTTAGAAGATCTCAAGTCACTTTCAGCAATACAGATTAGCAGAATAATCACTGTGTATTACTTGAACTGAAATTCTTTATATTGAGACTAAGGAATGACTGTATTAAGGCCGTTCAGTTAATATGTGACTACACTATTTTTCTTGTTATATGCAGCTGTAAATCTGGGTAGACACATATGCTTTTGTAAATATAAAAATAACCCCTTAAAACCTCTAAATTAAGCATGTTAAATGGAAAATGTTAAGCTCTTGTTATATTCCATTTTACTTTCCCAATACAATTCCCAGTGAAATAAAAAAAATGAACAGCTTTATTAATAAATTCCATGGTGTTTCTGTATTATGGGAACAATATATTCTTAAGCACTCCATGCATCTGAAATTTGTCTCGATGTGGCCCATTTATTTTAATTTGGATCTGTCAGCAGAAAAAAAGAAGTAATTAAACTTGTGACTAGCATGGAGAAACATTTTACATCCTAACACTGTAGCTTGATATGCAGTAGTTTCTTTATATTTCTTCCAGTTGTCAGATCAAAGTCTCTCAAGTACTGTAACTTAGCCATGCTTTGATTAATTACTTTACACAATGAATTTGCAAATTATATTTCTGAAGTGATTTATGTACTTCTAAACTTCAATCACACATGCTCTCCCTCCTCCCCACCCGCATTTTGTTGTGGGTTGTGGTTTTTTGTTTTTTTTTTTATTCCAATCTTTTCCCACTAATTTAGTCAGTCCACATCTTGGAAAAATATTTCTGAAAAATAACTATTATTATTTTATGCTTAACAAATTGGTGTAAACAGAGGTTTCCAGGAAAGAATTAAACCTTACCTGAACAGTACAATTTAAAAGAACTATATGAATCACTTAAATTGCAGTCACCCACCAGCACAATTACTCAGGTCTTCAGCCTCAATGCTTTGTACACTTACATGAAATCCCTCCCTAAAAATTCCCAGCTGCAAGTTTTGTCTAGGCTGCTGTTTTGTTCAGGATAGGTCTACTGGAATAACTGAGCTAAGGCAACCTTTAAGATACATGTTCAAACCAAACATTTGGTTACTGTAGTTAGACATTGGTAAATAGTATTTGGGGCAGTAATAACTTGCCTGTACCAGTGATGTGCTTGTCTGGGCAAAGTTTAATATTTACATTTGTGGTTTCTTTGTACAATCTCGCATGGAATACTGCTGTTCGTGTTCAGTCCATTCACACTACATAGTGATATCTAATCTTTTCAGTGGTATTGTGTTTATAGATATAGATATCCATGCCTTCCCTATGACTTGCTCTGACAAGCTTCTGAAGGAGTGGTATGAGGTTATTTCTCTCATTGCTACTATCTGATATCCTAAGTTTTGAATGTTTGAACAGGGCACCCATTCACATCCTTTAGCAGTCATTTTAATCTAGATGCTGCTTTGTTTTTCATTCAGGTATGAACCAAACAAAGGCCATGTGGGTGGAGGTAAAGGAACAGAAGTAGAGTCCTGATTGCAGATGTGTGACTGGGACACTGTCCCAAATACTCTTGTTACTTTTCACAGCTTCAATATAATTGATTTGTCCATACATGCATGGAACTGAACACAGTGAAATGGGCTGAAGTCTTACAGATTTGACGTATTTATTGACTCCCTCGCTTTCTTTTGAAATACGCTAATAGCTCTCCATCAGACAGAAACCTGCTATAGGTTGGGGGATAGTTTACTTTGTAGGTCTCTCATTATTGAAAAAATATTATTTGAAAAGATTTCAATAAATTTGGTTACTTGATGTTCCTAGCAAGATTTTCACTCTGAAACACCCACATCATGCCCTAGGACCTGTAACAACTTCCTCAGTAAGTGACATATAAGTAGTGTGCTGGTGTACAGAAGTGTTGATCTCACAATAGTTTGAACTCCTTGAACTGGGAAAGAAACCAACACACACAAAAAATATTGTGTTCTAGGGCCACCAGGATGGGGCAGAGGGGAGACACACAGGAAATACTATGCAGTGTGGGTGAGGCCATTTTCCTCTAGATAGAAACAGCCAAGTAATGTATGTGAAAGGAGCTGCAGCACCTGTGCAAGGTGAACAATCATTCTCTGGGACAGATGCATTTATCCATATAGTTATAACACAGGCAGAACAAGCTTTCTGCCCTGAGTAGTGTCTCCAATGACAGCTAGTAGGGGAGGCATAATGTAATTGGTATGCATTTAATCAAATTTAGAGTTATACTTCTTGTATGCCTTCCCTGTCCTACCATGCTGGTGCTTTCCACATTCAATTTTAAATAGATCCATTACTTCTAGGTCTGATCTTGGACATAGGCACAGACAGGTCTATTTATCCTTGTCAGAAAACATTTTTCAGAAACATTTTCCTGGTCCTTCTGAAACTGCGATAGTCCAAAATTTTGTAAGAGTTTTAGAAGACTGAAACCTTTTTACGACTCCTGTGCAATATATTTCCTATTATTTTGACATTTTTGCTACTGAAATGCTAATTTTACCTAAAAAATGAACTGGGACAATTCATAAGGAGAGTACATATATAGGAATACCCTTTACAGACTGCTTAATTTGGTCACTAAAGCATAAGGAGAGGAAATGTAGTTTCTTTAGTTTAAGGATTGCCATTTCCCCATGTAATGCTCTGTTCAGAGCACTTGTCAAACTACATTTCAACAGTAATATCGGCTTAGCTTGTGTGCAGCTGCACAGTGTCACTACAAGATAGGGCATAGCATTGACTCAAATTTTTTAAAAGCAAACACAGCTGACTCAGACTGAACGCAAATGGTCATGGAAAGCAGCTCCCATGTGCAGTTTTTTTCCCATGACTCTCCTGAAGGCTGCAAAAAAATACAGACCACAAGCTTGTTTATATTGCTAAGCCCTAAATCAAGAAATAAGCATGTCAAGTGCCAGCTAAGCTAAGTGCCAGCTTTACATGAAGTATAGAGTCATAGGAAGGATCCTTAAAAATTGGATGGGTTGATTTCTATGTAGAGGCTATTATGAAAATTCTTTCCTTATGAGAAGAAAATTAATGTCTCCATTCCTGTGTTGAGACTTGAGAAACCAGTAGACCTACCATATTAATAAGGCATTTTAGAATACTTATCATTAGGATATCAATGCCTCTTGTGTACTGAAGCAGAAAATCCGAGTGTGACATTTTTCAGCACATAGCAAGTATGTCAAAAGACTGCTATCATTGCAGAATAAATAAAAAAAAGAGAATACATTCCTGGCAGGACCTTGTGTTTCTTAAAGTAGAATGGATTCATCTTGTGTTTGTTTTTCACTGTGCTTATCGATATCTGTGATGATTCATGTAAATAATTTGCTGGAGAACATGAAATTAACATATAAATAAAAATTTAAAAGTTTGAAAGTAATTATTTATTTTTAAATAAATACTGTTATTACCTCTGTGTGAGTAAATTCCTCTCTTGCTTGTTAAATATTGTCAAATCTTGCTAAATGTGTTTTGTTCTCTCATCCCAGTACCCTGAATAGCCTGGTAGACATTTCACATTAGTTTATAGCTTAGTACTTCATATAATTGATGTTGTTGTCTCCTTTCAGTTTTCCTGTTGCTTCTTAATAAAGGAAATATTTTTAATAAGAAACCCCCCCCCCCCCCAAAACAAAGACATTACATTAACCCCCCAAATCTTAATATGTAATTCATAGTGACATTTGATCTAGAAAAATAAAAGAATAGTGGCAGAAAAAAACCCATTGATATGGCCTATCACATTAGACTAAGGAATTATGATTGCTGCTGTCGACATTGGAACTGACATTAAGACCTGTATCCAAAGAGTGCTTTTGTCCTCAGTTTAACAGTTACAGTCCTTTTCCTGCAAGAGAGGTCTTAGCGCAACTTTTACTCATCCAGATTTGTCTCATGACTGTAACATATCAGGTGACATGCATGTATAAACCCCTGGAGACTGATTTCTTGATGGTGAGAATGTATTTTGATAATTTTCAGCATGTAAAATTAAGCTCTTGTATCTTTCTTCTCTGAGCTGGACTGTAAGCCGAAATTAGAGCTAGCCATCTTCAGCATATAATACCAATCTCTTAAATTAATAGATGCTTATCCTTTTCAATAAAATTCTATTTCTTATCTTCAGACCAGAGTCTGATGGAATACCTGTTGTCCTAGTTTCTATTTATTTAATTATTTAAAATAAAACTAGATAATATTTCTTTTGAAACATCACCTAGTTGGCATTTTTTTTTCAGTTAGGCCTTTCACAATCTTTCCTTCAGGAGTACCTTCCCAACACTTTTTGGGGATTGCCACCTGATTGTGTGTAGAAGCAAATCACTAGGCTGGAGAACTAAGACTAATTTCTTTATTTTAATATCAACTCTCAAAGGAGAAGTGGCTTCCACACTTCTACCAGCACAACTATCAAACCTGATGTGTGTGGAAAATCATCTGGTTTTGCACACAAAGACTCTCAATTGGTTTAAGTTGGCGTGATGCTTCTAAGTGATTCTGTGGCCATTTAGGCAAGCTGAGGATTTGGCTGGTTTTGTCTGTAAGAAGAAAACAGGTTTAAAACTTAAAAATATGAACTTACATATATTTATACTGAACATGTGTTTATATAATGAGTTTCCAAAATCCTGGAGAAAGGTTTGCTGGTTGCTCCCCCTACTCCAGCCTTTAGTGCACTTGAATATCAGCAGAAAAAGTCTCAGCCATGATGGATGAAGCAAATTATTGGCAAAACAACTCTTCTCTGAAGCATCAGAGAAAATAAGCCTAGAACATCTGGTTTCCGTTTAGACAGGAAGCCCAGAAAAGTTGCCTTCCACTTAAGTTTGTCACTTAGGATATGGAAGCATCTATTTTTGTCCGATTTCCAAAAGAAGTGAAGATGTTGTCACTGTGTAGCACGTCACTCCATCCACTCTCATTTTTCTCTTCTTAATAACTTTGGAACCCACTGGCCAACTTCCAAATCAGACAGAGAGGTAGGTGTATGAAGGATACAACTTCTCACATGGTTCTTGAAAATAGCAGGCAAGTAGAGAATCTACCTAATGCTCTTAGTGGAGATAAGTGATGGTGCATGACAAAGATCAGAGAACTTGGAACAAGTGTGTTATGAATGGCATAACTGGAGGGGAGAGAGGGGAAAGCAAGGCAAATCAAAATCTTCCTAGTCACTGTTTATAACTTCTTTTAGAGATCAAGAGACTTACACATGATCTTACTTACAGCTGACAGGCTGATCCTATGACATCTAATAAGGCACAAACACTGACTCAAGTTTTCCCCACAGTTAGGAGATATAAATGTCTTTTTGCTACATGGACTACCCACTATATAAAAAGTATATGTAGAAATTAATTTATTCTAATTCAGCTAAAACAGAAAAGAACTATACGTGTTGGAAATTAGGATTTTGGGGTTTGGAGTCTCACATTAGATCAATATGTAAATGTGGCTCAAAATTAAAGGGGTTCCATCCATTTGAGTACAAAATCTTGCTGTATGATCTGAGCTTTGGCTTCCATTTCCTCACTCATAGTAGGATTTTCTCTCTCTTTCTAACGAAAATTTCAGTTTCTGGGAAAATCTGTGGACAAGTCACCTATCTCTTTTCTCTGTTTTTGAGTCCTGTTTTCCTACACCTTATCTGCAGTTTTGTGGATTTAAGCATTCCTTAACTTACTGTCCCTGCCTTTTTATTCCTTTTGTACATTGTTCTCTGTGTTGCTCTGCTACAATTATTTATGAGACAATACACTAGACTAGGACAAAGGAAAAATAACTTTTCTGAGGATTTTGCTTTTATCTTTTAGTTTTTTTAAACCTGCATGGTTGTCTGACATGACTCAGTGTTCCCAGCTGAAGAGACAGGCTGGGGGCAGCTTTACAGTAGGGAGGTAAAGAGACATTTAATTCTACCTTACTTCTGGGTGGGATGCAGCCACAGTGTTAGAGGAGGACACTGAGCAATGTGTGCCTGCACTTGTTGAATTTACTGAGAAACTCACTGTGAAATTTGTCCTCTCCTATGGTGGACAATCTTAATCTGGCCTTTATTGTACAAATGTCTCAGATTTGGAATATGTTTATACAAAAGTGAGCAAACTGTGATTGCTCAGAAGATAATTGCAATTATTTTCTCCACTATTAATCTTTAAGCTCCTCCATATTATATATTTTGGTGTTCACGATTAAAAATAAAAAATGGGAGTAATGAGTAAAATTCCCTGTGCATGGATAATGAATACCTGCTTTGAAGAAAGACCTTTATATTCAGATCCTGTCCCCTCTGTAAAACACTCCCCATGGCACACTATTATGTTAAACCAATAAAGAGGAAAATGGCATTCCACGCACATGTGAGCTAATAACAACTGGCATGCAGAACATAAACACCACAGTGGGTCACACTAAGGCAGACTGGCAAGATGCTGTGCTAGCTAAGTTTCCAAATGCCTGAAGATAATTGCCCCAGTATATCCATGCAAAACTTACAAAGAAAAAAATAAGATTATCCGAAGCATGAAACTAGCTGGAAAATTACTCAGCAGTGTTATTGAAAACTCATTTTACTTGCTGTGATATTTAGCTAATATGATTAGCGACATTAAGACAGAGACTTCTGCTATAGTTTGGAAATAAACTCCAACCTACCTATCACAGTGGGAAATTTATTTTGTTCTGTAACATATCAGCATTTCCTGCCTGCATGAAATCTCTTGGACATCCACCTCTGCTTCCTTAGATCACTAGTGTCAATTCAGTACTCATTCACAAGCAATATATAGTTCAGAACCTCCACACTCAGTGAGAATGGTAAGAACAGTAAGAGAAGCATTATTTCAATAATTAATTGCATGGAGCAAAGGTGACAATCTTTTAAAAATTATTTACAAGAGATTTGCATGCACAAAATATTATTTTCATGCTGAGATAATTTTCAGACTTTTGCATAGGCGAAGTCTATTTTATTTATATGAGCATATAAGAAATTGATATGCTGATGCATGTATTTAATAAGATATAAAAACAGTTTTCCCTTTTTGGAGCTATTTCCTTACATTTCTGTCCTCACTGACCATACCATCTTCCTGCTTAATTTGGTAATTACACCTTCCTCTTTCTTACAAAGCCCATAATAATTTCAATGTTTAAAATGAGATAATATCATTTAACTATAGCACCTGGGGCCCATGGCTGTAACAAAGACCTCATGTGATGAGGTCCTTAAAAGAAAGCACAGAACTAGAAATTAGGTTTCTCTTTCATATTTTCTCAAGAGAACACATTGTAAAGGAGGAGATAACAGATAATATACACTTATGGGTGGACTGCAAGAGAAGATATCAAATAAAGCAGCTATGTCTAAAGATCAGATTATCTCTGAATGAGCCAGTGTCCACTTTGATAATTTAAATACTGTAGAATCTACTAACTTGAAGATCCAGGGCTTAAAACACCTTTTTGTAAAAGTGTATTTTAAATCAACCATATGACAGGGGAAAGCTTATGAAATTAGTTCACAGAAGGCAGAAACTTTTCAAGATTGTTGGTATGTTTGCGGGAAATCTAAGAAGCAATAGGGAACAGTTCAACTAAGGCACCCAAAGACCTGAGTGGGAAGGAGGTACACAGGCTTCTTGTACTAAAGAGTGGAGAAAATCAGTCATCTTGGAATAGAGGGAGAAAGCTACCTGGGCTAGAAAATGGGTGTAATTCTGCCTAAGTCTAACCAGTTGGAAGGCTGGGGATATGTATCAAATCCCACTTACTGTTTTTCTCACTTGCAGTTTCTAGAGATGCTCCTCTTCATCTGCAGTTTGCAGCCCAGAATTCAAGCTCTATCTGGGAGACAGGAACACATGGAATTTTAAAAAGGAGTGGCTCATTTGGTACTATTGCTTCTAACAGAGCTTTAATATCTCCCTATGTGCCTGTGTGTATATACATACATATAAATTGGCATTTGGTTCTAGAGACCACAATTCATATTTTCTCATGCAAACCAAGAGACTTCTTGAGGCCATCCTCTCCCATCCCCTTCACAAAGCAGGCTCTCTTAGGTCAGGTTGCTGGGAAACTTGGCAAGTAACCTTTTTCGTATCTCCAAAGATGGTGATTCAACAGCCTTCCTGGGCAGTCTGCTCAGGTGCGCAGTCATCTCCATGGTACACTTCCCCTCTCTATGTCTAAAGAGCATTTCCTCTTTTCTAAAGTGTGACCATCATTTCTCATACCATCAGTGCATGAGATCTTCAGTACTCTTCCTCTGGCAAGAGCATGGATCTCTTATCTCTGCATCTTTATATTTGGCTGCTGCAGACAGCAGTAAGATTTCCCCTTCACCTTCTCCTCTTAAGGCTGAACAAACCCAGTTCTCTTGGCTTCTCCTCATGTGCCACATACTCATCTTGCCAGCTATCCTCTGGACTTACTCCAGTCTTTCAAAATCTTTCTTGCAGAGGGGTGCCTCCAGCTGGAAAGTGCAAATGCAGCCTCACAAGAGCCAAATAAAGTGGAATAACCGCTTTTGATCTGCTGGCTACAATTAACTATTGTGCACAGTGGCACTGCTTCAACAGCATTGATTTGAGACTACATTTATTTTGAATAATCTGTATCCTCATGGTTATAGCGTTCTCTGGGGAACATGGTAGTTGTGGTTTGCATTGATTCAGTAAGGGAGTAATCTGAATCTCTACAGCCTGACTGAACATTACGATCATTAGGTTTTGTATTAAAAGGGAAGCAGTACACTTGGTGTGGGTCCTGATGCTGACTATGGATGCTTCATGTGCTCCGAGAATTCTTATTGTGTCATGATGTCAAAATAGGTGGAGAAGCATCTGTTATTTTTGTACCGATCTGGTTTAGGTAAAGGAAATGTATTTGTCGACTTAGTACTGCAAAAGCAGAGATACCTCTGTGCATTCTGGACTACCACAAAAATCCATGGATTGACCAAAGGAGTCTTAAGTAGCTCCAGGACTGGGCAGCATCTTCTCAGAATGTCGGATCCAGGGGGTGTTCTAATGGTGTGCTACGACCTCCTGAACTGACTCTAACAGAAAGTCACTCGGCAGCCACTGCACTCACACAGACACACACACGCTCTGGATAGCTTCCTCAAAAAATTGACAGCAAAGAGGCAGGAAGGGTCCTTGTGTGGAATTTCCATGGCAGAGGTTTATTCCAGCTCCGCGCATGAAAAGAACCAGTGACAAAAGACATCAGGGGATGGAGAGTCCAAGGTTATATATGGGGGTGGGGAAAGCATCAGGAACGAATGTTCTGAGGGCACATGGGCAGTACATAGGTGGGACTGGGGTATGGGAGCCAATTGGAAAATCTGAGGGAGTGGTGAGGAACAAGGTCCAATGGGAGAGTGGGGAAGGGAGAATTTTCTAGGGAAGAGCAGATAAGGTATCAGGGGGCGGGGAGGCCAACTGGGGAAGCAGAATTGGGATATATTTCCATAACAGAACAGGGCATTCTGGGAGAGGCCTTTTTAATCACCTTAACCTGGGGAGCATTTCTCCACTTAGGGAACCTTTTCTCCAGGGGATTCTTACAATCCGTGGTGCCATGGGCTCACTGGCCACCGCATCAGAATAATATGTCTTTGTCATGTATGCCTAAATTCTACTTAAATTTTATGCTTGAGTTAATACCTCTGATTGCTTTCAACTTACACTGCCCTCAGGAATATCTCAAAACACAGCTCATACACAGGCACAAGCTTCCCCCCAAACAGGGCGAGAGACTGAAGACCGACTCTATCAAACAGTCAACACATGCAAAAGGACAGGTAAGAAAAATATAGTATTTGATGTGCCTCAAGGCTTCCCAGCATCTTAGGTCTCTAGACAACACCTTTGCAAGAGCTTCTTGATAGTAAGCTCACCGTCAATTTTTTAATATATTGAAACCCACCCTCAGCCTGTTTCTGACTGGGTCTCTCCTTTCCATATGGAGCAGATGTACTTGTGCCTACTGAAGCAATGTGCTGTTGCCAATGAGTTGCAGGAGAAAAAAATAAATCTAATCTCCATCTTAATGCTCCCAATTTTGCAATCCCCTTCTTTCAAGGCAGGGATGGTCCACTGCTGGCACATGCAGAGCCCAAGGCAGTTTAAAGTGATGGCAGTAGTGCCTTGGGCACATGTTGCGGTGGCTGGGGAACCTGCTGAGCCTTGGCAAGCTGAACCATTCACTGAGCAGGTGCTTAGAGGGGCAGTTGTGCCAAGGGCTCTGAGCTACTTAGGCTGGCCACACCACTATGCCATTTAATGTGAGGTCAAACAACCTCTTTCAGAATGGATCAGGATTTTACCAGTCCCACAGTCTTGCTTTCAGTCAAACTCACTAATGAGTAAAGGTTGATTTTCCTTTGGAATAAACCAAGTTTGACTTCAGTCACATATATTTAATTTACCTAAGACTTTATCAATGTTATCAGCTTCAAACTAGTGCATGTTTTTGTATGAAACTGCATACAATTTAGTCCTTTATCTCTGCTCTAAGGAAAGTACTGACTAAACAGAAACAGCGGACAACAGTACATGAGACTCCGGTTGCTTATTTGTTGCATTTGTATGTTGCTGTCTGGGAAGATTTGAAGGGTGGACCTCCTCTTATCCCTCTGCTTCAACTACAGGCAGGAAAGTGCTTCAGCAGTAAGTCACGTTTCTCTTGTTTACTCTCATCAAGACCTTTGTGTTGCGTAATTCTTTTGTTTTCCACTGTTGTAATCTCTGATGCACATGGATCCCGGACAATGTAGATGACCCGTGTGGGATGCATGAGGTTCCCTGTCAAGATATTGTTGTTCCTCGCTGGCAGGCATCCAGGTTTAGTACTAAGCTCAAAAAAAAAAAAAAAAAAAGAAAAAAAGAAAAAAAAAGAACAATGGAGATAAATTTAGATGCTGTTGGGAAAAAGAATCTAGGACACTGTCCATCCCAGCCCTTTGAAGCAACACCCACAAAGCAGTTTCCTGACTTTTTCAGGGATTCCCAGATTTTGACAGCAACTTATGCAACTAAAGCTGACACCACCTGACTAACATTTGGCTAACCCTTTGCAAACTCCTTCCAAATGCAAGCTAAGAAGCAGAGCTTGGTGTCCTAAGTTAGAGCCTGACTGTGTGCACACTGAGCACAACTGGAAACAGCTGGAGCATGGGTGCTGGTACCGGGCGTACTGAAGGCCATTACCAGCTATGCTCTGCAAGCAGCAGTGACCTAGGCCTGATTTTAATTTTGCTAGACAAGCACCTACACTAAGACTGAAATTCCTTCTACTAGATCATCTAAAATACTGTTAGTCACTGACTTTGTACACCTATTTATTAATTTGATTAATAATTTAGTTACGTGACTGTATTTCAAAGGGCCCATTGAGGTATTACTAGCTAAAACGATCACTAATTCCAATTCTATAATGTTGCTGTTTCTACGTAGATGTGATGTTTAATTGTTTAAAAGGAGTAGGACATAGTGTGTGCCCTAAGCAAGTTCCTCGAGTCAAATTCTGGCATCTGGGGAAGGCCTTGCCCCTTCTACACCTTGAAATTTGCTTTTTTCTTGAATGGCTTCTGTTTTTGAGAGTTCTTTCTCTATGTTTTGCAGATTCACATTCAGTTATGGATGAAATGTTTTCTGTGTAATTTGCATTTACACAGCAGTTTGTATCCAAAAAAATACCATGACAGTTTTGATCTTGTGACAGGGGTAGCCCAGTGTAATGTTTACCAATGCAGTGCAAGAACTTTGGTTCCATTTTTTAAAGTTGAAAAATGTTGCAAATGTTGCTTTGGGTCACATCTTGTAAATTTTTGTCTCATTAGTGAAGTTGCTTTTGCTAAAATAGTAGAATTTTCTACAAGATAAAATAGCTTTCACTTTAACATCATGTAACTGGAATATTTACTTTTTAAATTTCAAATTATATTTTGGTAAAAAGGTTACCTTTGAGATTTTTGAAATGAAATCGCTATGTTTCATGTAAAAAAAACACCAATACAGCCACAACTTATTTTATTTTTCATTTCACCACAAGCATATAAAAATGAATTATAAGTAAGGTCATGAATTTTCTTTCTGATTTAACCAGATATAATTTTAAAAACCCCCACAAACCTACTCTCACCAGTCCAGTCATAATTTGTTTATTAATACACACTTTCTCTATGGGCAAAAGCTTTGAATTTGCATGGTAGGATTTAATTTTGTGGGTTTGAAGGCAGGTCATGTTTTTCTATTTCTCTCATGATGTCAAACCATATCACAAAACTTTTTTCCTTCATTTAATGTAAAGATATCAGGGTGGAGGGTTAAAGTGAGGAGTTTGAATGGCATTGCACTTGGAAATTGAGCAAATAATCAGAAGGATTTTAGCTGGAGTTCCAAGCTGGAAAGCTTTTTCAGTGTACACCAGTCTTCAAGGATTTCAACAGTACCAGGAGACTCTCAGAATTATTTGATACATAATTTGGTGAAATTTGAAAGCTTTTCCTGTGCAGATGTTTTGGTTATCTGACTAGAATAGCTCTTTGACCTTAATCTAAATAGAAGTATTGTATGTTTCTAATCAGTGTGTGCTTATGTTGTTTTCATTTTATTTTTAACTTGAATGCTGTCATTTAATAAAAACTTATGCCTTTAAAAGTACCAAACTTTATTAATCCACTTAAAGGCTTAACTGTCTATAAAAATGTACTGTGTAAATTGGACTTCTTCCCTTCTTCAGTCATCACAGCCAAGCACATAAAGCTTGGGGAAATTGATGCATTTTGACCATCTCTTAATTGTTAGAGGCCAAACCAATCTAAATAGCAATCAGTGACCAAGAACACCCTTTGCTCTCTGAAGGTTTGTTTTTTTTCTTTGGTATTCTAATTATTTAATTCAAGCTTGTTAGGTTCAGCTCTGCTGGATGCTTTGCAGTCTGAGTTCATTCTGCCTTTTTTAATTTGCCTTTTTTCCTTTGCCATTAAATTGCTAGCTCTCGAGATGAGAACAGAGCACTAACTCACCACTGTGTAATATGAACAGAAGAATATGAACCTGTTTCTTAAACTGTTAAAAAAGATAGGATGATCCTTTGGATTTGGCACTTGGGACAGAGTTTCTGTGCCTTTTTAATTGCTTTCCAGACTGGGATTGTTATCCTTAAGTTTTTCCACTTGTAAGACTGAACTCCTTCCATTTTATAAAGTGTTCAGAGGTCTTAAAAAACCCCAAACTAACATATGAAGTTTCATTGTATTAATTTTTCACTGACCTCAGTGGAGTCAAAGTTTGTCTCTGAGATATCCGGATGTGATCACAATGGAAATGGGAAGGAACTCACAACAGATCTGAAGGTTATTTTCAGAAGTGGCATCTCAGAGTGGGCTGGAGGGACAAACATGTTATTCTCAAAATCTGTGACAAGCTCAGCTCACTGAAAGGCAGCATTTTCCCCAAGCTTTTAATAGTCTGCCACTTTAGAAACTGCACAGGTTTAAAACCTCCCCATCATGTTTATTCCGTTGAAAATGCTGACAGAGGCATTTAACTCTGTGGTGGCTTTTACTCTCAATTATTACATCCCTTGTGTAAGATCTAGTCTCTGAAATCATCACTGGGAAAAGGTAGAAAAAATCTAATAGTAGCCAGATTTTTTATGTCTGTGTCACTCAGATTTATGATATTACAGCTTCTATATGCAAAGGATGCATCTTTTATGGCAAGATAGCTCTTCTAATGTCTTGAAGTGTCCTGAACTCATTACAGCTTTTGACTTGTTCCAGCCTTCAGATTAAAATGGTTCAGGTTACATCATTTTA
Source organism: Platysteira castanea (assembly GCA_013397175.1). Taxonomy (NCBI): domain Eukaryota; kingdom Metazoa; phylum Chordata; class Aves; order Passeriformes; genus Platysteira; species Platysteira castanea. The sequence continues at coordinate 889,537 of VYXC01012873.1, forward strand.
AACTGCACAAAGGGTCAAGAGACCGTATCATTTCAATGAGGCCACAGTTCATTTGCTTTGGCTCAGGAAAGCCAGAGGATGAAATACATATTAATAGTCAGAGTTTGAAAGAAGGATTGCAGCCTTAGTATTACAATGAAGTGAAACATTTCATACATGATGCAGCAAAACAGTCATTGGATTTTTGCCTGTTTGAAGGAGATGGAGAGGAAGAGAGAACATTAAAAAAAAATTTTAAAATGCACCTGGTTATATATTTTTTTTAAAGTTTTCATTATGGGGAAAAGCAATATTTGCTTTTTGCTTCACAGAGTTGAAATCAGTCCATTAAGAGGGTGGGAGAAAAGATTAATAGATACATTCAGCATTCTGACTCCTTCATATAGTTAATGTGCTTCATCTTACCTAGGTGATGAGCTGCATTTGCACTGACAATGAGTGGAGAGGGAGGAAGAGAGGTTAAATATGTGGTATGGGGAACAAAGTTAATGAAAGCATATTACAGGATTTTACAAAAAACATATATTACTGTTCATTTAATATAGTTCTTGGGACAAATACATCCCTGGTGTAATCTCATTAGGCTAATGAGATCGCATCAGCGATAAATTTGGCTCTCATATCTGAAGTTTTAAAATAGTAGTGGTATCATGATTTTCTTCTTTGCTTAGAATGTGAATGAGCATTGGAAGCCTGAGAAAAAAGAGTATTTTTAAGGGTGAGGGAGACCAGTGAGATAGGGACGATGCAAAGTAGAATATTGAGCTAATTCATTTTTAGGTCTCATTGTCCGTGTCCAAATCATCATTTAAAGTTCTGAGCTTTGCACTTCTGTATGTCAAGGAACTGTTGCCATCTGAAATCCAGAGTCTTAAAGATGTAAGGCACCTACCTCTGTCTAAATAGTGCTGAGGTGTGTCTGGGAAGACACAATAAAGATGCTCTTACACCTGCCAGGTTCAGCAGAAAGGAGGGAATGAATGTTTATTATTTACATTTCTCAATTTCATATACACGTCCCAATACCACAAAGGATTGGAGAGCATGTCACTTCCTTCTCAATCCCACTGGAGAAGAAAGGCGCTCATCAAAGTTCTCTTATCACAAAAGGAATGAAAAACAGAAAATACCGTTAAGTAAACACTGGCTATTATTTACATGAAACTATGTGAAAGAATCTGACTCCAAGGTTAAAAACAGAAGGCTTAGCAAAAACCAGGGCAACACTGAGGTTCACCTTTAGCTGTGACAGACACCTTCAAAGTCATCCTCATCTTCATTGATCTTAATTGAGCTTTAATACCTTGTCACCATGTGAGTGTCTAAGATGCATACAGCTTGGATGGTGTCTCAGGTAGCCACTGTGACTGCTGACCATCCCACAGTGGGTTTCCTAAATGAAACAAAAAAACCTCATCCTCTAAAATATGGGTTCTTGTGTCTGGGAAGACACAATAAAGACGCTTTCCCACCTGCCAGGTTTAGCAGAAAGGAGGGGAAAGACCCTTTATTATTTACATATATTACGTTTTATACATTTTTCAACTGCACATGGGATTGGAGGACATGTCACTTCCTTCTCAATCCCACTGGAGAAAAAAGATGCTCATCAAAGTTCTCTTATCACAAAAGGAATGAAAAACAGAAAATACTGTTAAGTAAACATTGGCTATTATTTACATGAAACTGTGAGAAAGAATCTGACTCCAAGGTTAAAAACAGAAGGCTTTAGCAAAAACCAGGGCAACAGGTTCTCAAATGCTCCATTCATCTACTTATGTCTCCTGTGAATATGATGCATAAAATACACACAGCATACTCTTCCTCTGTTGATTCCTGGGTTTTGTCCTTGACAGTGGCAGGTTCAGCAGCAACAAGCTGTGTCCAAGTCCTTTGTTTGATGGCAGGACTTCAAACTGAATGTTGTGAGAGCTCCAGCCATTAAGCTGTTGGATTTTTATTTCAAGTGATTGATGAGGCAATTGTTGGAGTAGTTGTTGGAGCTGAGACTTGCACCAGTATCTCGGGTATGTGTCCTAAGAACTGGGGGACAGCAGCTCCTTCCTTCTGTGGTCTAATGAGCAAAACAAATCCCTCTAACTGGAAAAATAACTTGGGCCAGTAACATAATATTCAGGGACAAACCGCTAAAGGTAATCTCTATTGTAAAGTGAGTTCAGATTACTGCCTCTGTGAAGTTACAAGAGAGATTAGATTCAAGTCTCTTAAAGTATGGGTGAATGACCCAAGAAAGCATCTACTTGATGGCTTTTCTGTCTTTCTGTGGCTTCTCACTGACACAGAAAACTAGACAAAAATGCCCTTAGAGTAAATTCATGGCTGACAATCTGTCTCACTGCAGAGGAACATCAACCCTGTGCTTCACATGGATCATGTCAGTGTGACAGGAGCATCAGCACTGATTTTCATTACTACTCTGTAAAATTGTGCATAGTCCTGCTTAGCTAGTTTTTGAGGTATCTGACTATCCGCATGTGTAAGGGAGAAGAGAATATGGCTGAAGTGTAGCAATTCTCTGATTATTCCTGTTTGCCAGGACCAAGAAGCAATCCAGAGATTTCTACAAGTTATGCCAGCAAATCAAATCTAGCTCTGGGGTGAGCTCAGCAAGATTCCATATAAAATAAATTACACTTCTGTGAAATTTATCCTAAAACCTGCACAGTAATAATTCTTCACTATTTTTTAATTACTCTACGTTGCTCCTTTTTTTTCTCAATACACCTTTTAATGGCTTAAAAATCCCTACAGGCTTTTTTCCCCCCTAATATTTTCCCTTAAATATTTACAGGAATTTTCCAACTGAGATATAATAATATTATTTTCTTCCACCTTACCTTCTTGTTCTACTCCAGCAGTCTCACAATGAGCTTGTTCTCAGAATGCACACCCAGCTGCACTTTCCTTTTATTACTTATGACAATCTTCAGAGTGCACAGGGGATTGTTTTTTTTAGCTAGACCTTCTTCTTCATTTGTCATGACAATTACAGAATGCTCAAGACCTTAATAATCTTATGTAATTTCATTTTTGCTATCATTAATAGTTCAGACACATTCTCTCCCCCTTCTACCCTTCCCTCACTAAAGTGCTTTTGAATTTTTCAATAAGATATGTAAAAAGGTAATTATTTTGATTGCTTTACTTGTTATTATAATTATGTGCTGTTAATTTCTGTTTCACTCTAGTGCTTCTGCTATAGTAGTGAAGGAGATTACGTTATATATTTGTATCTATATCTATCTCTCTTTCTTATGTTCAGCTGGATTTTGGTCTTGAGCAAAGCTGATTAAACTTGTAATATCCATTCCTTGGCAAATGCTGAGATTTAATTTTATTTTATTATTAATTCCAAAATTGACTGAAGTTTTTACCAAATAATTGGAGACTGATGGATATGCTCTACCTAGAGATCATTGTAATACTGTGCTCTGATTCAGACCTCTAATTTTTCTTATTCTACTTTTGACTAAAAAACCTTAGAAATTAAATGCAGTTTTGAGATTATCAATATTTTCTATCAGAATTTTTAAAACAAATCAGTCTCTTCACCAGGGCATTTCCTCAGGTTTTTTTTTCCCATAGAAAACAATGGTTTTATATGAAGATTCTTACTCTACAACAGACCTGGTAAGGTCTTATAAGGTGTAGAATTCAGCTGAAATCGAAGAGGATCCTAATCCATTCAGGAAGAATCTTGGCCCCAGGGAAGACTGGGAGGCAAGAGCAAAGAAACCCTGGGGCTCCTCTGCAGGCAGGAAGGCTCCTGCCTGGACCCGAGTGCTATCCCACCCGCTCTTCCCTCCTGATCACTGTATCAGGTTTAAGGTACTTAAGTAAAAGAAACAAACAAACAGAAAAAGAGGTAAAAGGGCATTCTTGGAGATCAGATAGTGATGAGAAGGGGAAAAACATGCTATCACAATCCTGAGGGAGATATATGGTTACCCAAAGGTGGAGGTAAACAAAAAGCCTGAGTGAAATTTGTCTCTCTTTGAAATGTGTTTCTTCCTTTTTTTTTTTTCCTTTTGACATGGTGGACAGGGAGTTAAGAGCATGGGAACACTTTATTTTGTGTTACTGAATTCAGCAGCCTTTGTGGATTTAATTTCTTCTTGTAATAGATGCTCCATTTTAAATGCTTTAACATCTACGAGGCTCTCAACGTAGATGAATGAACGCTGCCATCACTCCAAGCACATCACTTTTATATCTTGTCAGGCAGTTACGGTTATTAACAGCAGCATTTAAAATTCACTTTATTCTTTGAAGGAAGCCCCAGCTATAAGATAGGACAAATTACAAGTAGTATGTATAGTGCAGCAGTGCTAAAACTGCTGTCAGCATCCCAATGTGGCCATATGTCTGACATAAAGTACACAAAAGAAAGTGTTGAGGATTGGAGCACAGGCTAATGATAAGTAGGCCGGTTAAACAATAAGCCTCTCAAGTGAGCAATATACATTCTGTTCTGTTTTTCTTACTTTGTGCTGCTTTAAATCAAAGTCCACAGGTCTGCTATTGCTGGGAGGTTGGACATGTCTGCCAGTAAATAGGCCCTCTGCCAAGAAACTAGAGCTCACTCTTGGTAAAGGAAGAACATTGTTCACTAAAATAGTTTGTCTTTTGATGCCAAAGGAAATCAAATTGTAATCAAGGGCTGAGAACGGACTGAAGTCATAAAGGCTGGCTTGCCTCAGACTTTGGCAGCCTCGCTTGTTCCCAGGCATATTAAATATAATTTACGTTTGCAGAGGGGAGAGGCTTTATTGCGCTGGAAATTTGTTTTAAATAACACTTAAGTGAAACACTGTCAGAGGCAGCCAGGGATACACTTCTACTGTCATTTAGAGTGCTGAAAGTCCAAAATAAGTTCACGGCCTTCACTAGGTTTGTTCTGAGCTTGCATCTGTGTAAATGGATATTTTTGGTCAATGTTGATGAAACAATCACATTTCCTAGGTTCTGGTCACCCATGCTGAGTGGAAAGTTCATGATGAAAGGCTTACCTCAGTTAAAGAAAATATTTATATGTTTTTCTTCTATTTTATCATTCATGTGAAAATTCAGATTAACTATAAATAACAACATTTGGATGAAAATTAATGAATGCATAGAGGAGAGTTGAATCAATTCTATCCTTGATCTGCAATGTAGTGAAAAATGGAGTGAAATAAATTTTACTGATAATTCCTGTTTAAAAAAGTTAAAGTTTAAAATATGTACTTTATGGCTTCAGAAAGTAACTTTAGGAACACTTCAAAATAAAAGAAAAATCTGGTTTTAATTTTTCTAAATGAAATTTATCTTTTGGAACAGTAAAACTAGCTTTTATTTCACCATGGATTTAAAAACTAATTTAAAAATAGCCTCTCCCAAGAAGTGATAATTCTACATTTCAGCATCTTGTTCACAAGTAGCCAGCTAAGGGCAAATATTGTTTTAATTCTTTGCACATTTTGGATGAGATATTTTTCTTCTAACCTGACACCATAATGTAGGTTACATCTGAAATTTGTTTTACAGATTCATACTGAGTCAAAGCAATGGAATCTGCCAACTAAAAAGTAAAAAGTCTTCTATGAAGATCTCATTCACAATCACATTCACTCCTTTGTTTTGCAGCTTTGTCACATTGCATATAACATTTGTCAGCAAAATAGTTTTAGTTGCATGCGTACTATGTAAAGGGAAACTTGGCCTTAGGGAAATCATAAGGTATAATTAAACTACGAAAGAAATGGTTGAGTAGCTGCTTCTTTAAAATGTAGGGTTGATTTTTTTTTTTTTTTCTGTTTCAATCTTTCTGCTGGCAATACTATTGAAACAGCCCACTTCTGCCTTAGAATGGAAATATTTAGATAATTTTGAACAGCTCACCTCTCTTCAAGCAACACTTGATATTTGAAGCAATTTAAGGTTAATTCTGTCAAAAGACTAGGGCAGATTTTAGACCTCGACAACCAATTTGGAGGTCTAACACTATGCCTGGGTTATTGAGGGACCAAACAGGTGTCTGTCTGATATGTTTCTTAAAGCTCTGTCTCTCTCTGTGTATGTATTTACCTGAGCTTTGATGATGCCTAACATACAAATGACTAGCTTAATGCTCAAACTCTGTCACCTTAGAGTAACCTATAGCCTCATGACTAAGATTTTTCTGGAGGCTCCTTTGAAAATGTGTGTTGTTCATGTCTTCTGTAAAAGATACCTAATTTAATTTGACTCAGGGCAGTGGGGCTTAATAAGAGGCAAGGTGTTTAGGAGATGTGACCTGCATTTCTCACCATTGCCTGAATCCGTGTGTGAGTCTAACCTAAGGCACTTAAAAATAACTCGATGGAAATGTAAACAAAACTTTCTTTCCCTGAAGAGGGGACGTTCCCTTTTCCAGAAAAAGAAGTGCTAAAATTTAAATGCCTTATTTTCTGAAGAAAATTACATAGATTGTACTATTGATATTCAATCATTTTAAGGCAAAATATCTGGAGTTTTTTAGTGAAGAAATGAGAATAAATTACTGCAGAAGCTCTGGAAATACCCTTACCTATGATTTCAATGGTTATTCCAGTGGGAAAATGACAGGGTAAAATTTTTTTACATGGCAGAATAAAAATACCAGGACTATCACCTGTAACCCATGGCAGACCTTTTTACCAGCTGGAATGCACTTTTGGAAGATATATGGTGAGGGCCAAGAAACTACAAAAGACAGAAGGGTGACTGAAGAGGTACATGCTATGACACTCAGACATGAATTAAGCTTCCTGGCACTTGTGGCAGCCACAGGCACTCAAGAGGATTTGACAAATTGGTGGGTGCTTTAATCTAGTTCATGTCAGTGACCAATACCACATGATACCTGAGCATGGGCTTCTGAGAGTAGTTAAAGCAGGGCATTGCTACAAAATACAGTCAGACTAGGAGGTAATTCAAAGAAGTAACTGGAGAGACCTCAGTGCATGTGTTCTCTTAAGTGCATGCAGAGACTACTATGCAGTGCAGGAACCTGTGGTTCCTGTGAAGATCTGCAGCTCAGATTCTCTCTGAAGTCATAGAGATGCTCTGAGATAGCCCTGCTCTCTCTGAAGAAGTCCACACAAGTAACCTTCCACAAAATTGCTTCGAGATTCAAGCCTGCCTTCAATATTCCCTCCTCTAGCACAACACAATCCTGTATCACAGTTTTCAAGTGTTCTCTAACTTTCTGTTGCTTTTCTTTTCCTTCCTTTTCAGTCAATGTGATATAGTGTGTTCAGATGTTAACAGGAACATTTGTGTACTTCTTGAAATAGGAACAGACTGCTTTAAAAGTTTCTACTTTTATATATAGATAGGTGCAGATAGAGATATTTATACTTTGGTTATATTTTCTGTTTTCCCTTTGTATTGTCTTGTAAACATGTCATGAACATGATCCTTCACTTTTGAGAACAATAGGAGCTGGATGCTTAATTCAGGGGAAGCAAATGAAAGACTCATCTCTATTGTTGCAGTTTTCTTAAAAAAAAGTTTGTAATTTCAAAAGTCTTCTTTGAAATACACATACTGCAAACAAAATAGGAGCAGGAAGGTACATATTTCCATGCCCAAACTATCCCATCTGCTCATAACCAGGGTAACACTAAAAACCTGGCAGATAGGTATAAAAGACAGCTCAGCTGAGTGTAAAAACAAAAATGTGCAAGAAGTTTGGAGCTTGCAGCCTGATGTTCCCACCATCTTACCATTATCTTATCTGTAGATGCTCACTGGCAAATCAACCAGCAATATCCCATCATTTGTTTGGGAACTGAATTTCTTATGATGTTTCTGCAGCAGGAAATTAGTCCTACTGCTGCTGAAGAGATTGGGCAGCCTATTTCTATCATATTACACTCTTCTGTTGGACTTTTCTTTTTTCTTCTCAGAAGACGCAAAGCCTGTCACTTCAAAGTTAACAGCTGTTGAAATTGCTATATGCTTTTTAGAGGAGACATGAAAATAAATGTGTGCCAGAATTTTGGTTGAGATTGCAGTGAACTCATTTTGACAAAGAGATCCTCCCCCTAAACTTATTTCACATGCTAAGAGTTGGCAATATGTGAAAAAGAGGGCTGATGGGGGTAGAATTACTAGCCTGTCACCTTAACAAAGCACTTTTGGAAACGTATTGCCTCCTTGGGAAAGGGATTATTCTTCACGAGGTTTAGAGTCAGATAAAGTACAAAAGACAGTTAAACAGAAAAATCTGTAAACAGTAATATTTTAATATTTAGAATAGTCATATTAATTATTCTATATTTGTAAATCAATCATCATTCCTAACTGAAGAAACTATTTTTCAGCAGTCAGGCAATCAGGTGACACAGGCCCTGTAGTCATCTCTCTAACTAAAACCATCCAAAATTCCTGTGTGGATATATACTGGTGTAGATGGGCACATATCTGTATTGTGCCTAAAGTTAAACATCTCTCTCTATAAACACCAAGTATAATGTCAAATAATTTTACTTAATTAAAATAACATTCAGACTAAACAAATGTCTGTTACTTCAGCTACAGGAGCAAAAAATTTCTTTCCTTGTGTGTGTCTGAGCTGGAATTGAGTGAAATACAACATCTCCAATAGGCTGCAGTGCAAGTAGCCAGTTCATGCAACCTATTGAAACCATAAGCAGGCAAGTTTTGGTTTTCATCTACTGAAAATCCCGTGCCATGAAACAGTGAAAAAAGAAAAGCCTTACCATTCAATCATACAGGAAACAGTCATCTTGATCAGTGATGCAAATAATGGTATGATTTCAGCCAAAGTAAATCTAAGCAAACAAATAAACAACTCAAGTTTAAAATCCTCACTCCAGATCAGGTGCTTGTTCAAGGAATGTCAGAAACCATGTCAGACAAAGCATAAAAAATTCAGGAGACTAATTTTGGAATATGCTGTCAAAAGCAAATGTGAAAGACTATTCAAAGGCAAACATATCTGTTCACTGTGATGCATTATAATACTGGCTATTCGATTTCTTGTTCAAGATCAGTGGCCGTAAAATAAAAACCTAAACTCAATGCCGATTTCTTTGCCCACAGACATACAAATAACTTTAAAGATACATATTGTACTCAGCCAAGCATTTTCCCATGTATATTTTCATTATTTAAACACTACTGTTTGATTGCTAAACTTCTCAAATGTGAAGAATCTGGGTGATAAATAAATACAAGTTTGCAAAACAAGGGAAATTTTAGCAATTTTGTCCACTTCTGCAGTCACAAAAGATAAATAATATTAAAAATCCTTTTAAACAACCTCTAACAACAAATCCTGTGATGCAAATGTTAATGAGCAATGAATGGTAGCAGTTTTAGGATACTAGAGTGAAACCCTTGAATGGTATCTGCAGACACTTTTTGCCTTTCTCTATGATAATATAGACTTTTGAATATCTTCTTCTTGTGTAGAAGAGATTTAGAGTTTGCCTCATGCTTTGCAGTTCCACAAGAAGACACAAGGCAAAACAAGCTGAAAATTCAAAGAAAATGCATAGTATGTTTTTTCTACTTTATCAAGAAAGGATGAATAACTGTTGTGTACCTAATATGCAGAGACATCTTAGTATAACAAGATACAGCTTAACTCCTAGAGTCCTTGTTATTTAATCCATTTAGTTCTGCCCAGGGATCACATGAATTTATAGAAACCCCCTGCTACCCTCTTTGTTGACTTCCATCCCTGCTGGGAGATCCCCATCTGCTGGGAAGCAAAAGTCTGTTCTGAACTTTACCTCATTTAACAGAGTGCCACATGTAAATCCAACTTCTTCATTTATTACTTTGACAGAGCAGATGGCAATGGGCTTTTAAAAGACTGTAATGTTGCTTAAAACTAGCTATATTTGTAGAAATAATAGTTTTAGCTGCTTGGATTTTAGTGCCTGATTTTTAAGAAGAGAATCAGACACAGGCAATTAAATTTTTGAGCCATCAGTACTTAGTGATGCATCATAATTTAGCTGTTTTCAGAAAATCATATTGTGACCAAATAATCATTCATTAAGACAGAAAATACTTTTTTAATGGAAATTTGAGGCTCGTGTTTGGTGGCTGATATGAGTGACTAGTTTTCTAATAGCCTTAATCACTGGAGTATTTCTTTACTTGTTCATTTAAGCCCATTAATGAAAACGTATGATGTTAAGTCTAATATCTACTAACCCTTGATGACTGTTTTGACTTCCAGCATTGTCCTATAAATAACTGTGAATGACATGCACTGAAAATCAAAGAGTGTTATTTCACCGTGATTAAAGAGAACAGGTTCACCCAAGACTTCCTTTTCATTCCAGTAAGACCACAGAGAAATTCATTGTTAGCTTGAGTCAGATGTAATGTACTTCAAAATGTCTTGTCCTTAAAAATCTTACCCTAAATACATAATGCAGGTTTTAAAAATAACTTGAAAACTCAATGCCAGCCACTAGGTTTGCTTGTAGAAGGTACATAAGGGGATAGGGAACATCAAGCACAATCATAGTATCCTGGGCTTGAAGACTACAAATACTATAAATTACTTGTCCTCGAGATCCTGTCTAGTGGTTTGTGTGTTTGTCTATTTGTTTGTGATTAGTGACATCTGAAAGGATTTTTAGCCCTGAAAAAGGAAGTAAACCGTATATGTCCAGTGCTGACAGTGCTTTTCTAACTGAAAATATCGGCTAACTTGATGCTCTGTGAAATTCAGAGAGCCTGTATTTATCTGATAAAACTGGGATCTTTGGTTATGTTCATCTTGGCTATGAACCTTCTGATCATATTATGCGTTATGGCCAAAGGGCGCTGGTTGTTTGTGTGACATTTGTGGTCTGTCATGCAATCGTGTCACCTTGTGTGGCAGCTTCAGGGTGAGACCTCATATGAAGTGAACAATCTGTGTTCTTTGCTCTAAATTAAACAAATATCTCTAATTTGCACTTCCTTGGTTTAAAGTCAGGTGTTTCAAGGTATTCCAGTCAGGTGTTTTAAGGTATATTCAGTAATGCATATGCTTAGGCCCTAATGTCAGATACCATGATTCATAATAGGCTTTTGCTTTTCTGATGATAAATAACACTGTTTAGAAACAAGGCTGTCTGTCCCCAAAGGGCTTTTATAATGAACTGCATAGGCCTCCTCTGCAACTATGCTGGTCAAACTTCTGTGATACAACAGACAGCTCTTATTGATCATCTGGAGAACATTATACTGGAAGGGGTTTGTCTCTTGGTGTAATTTCCTTTAATATATATTTTACTATATTTAAAATTTTAGTTCAGATAACGGAACTTTCTTAAGCTTTACTATCATGCGGATTTTTCTTGAGTTTAGTCGCAGATAATTTTTACGATTCTTGAGTTAAAGGTTAAAACCTAAGGTTCATCTCGTGCATGAAACACCTCTCTAAGATAACCCTGGTGGCAAATTCCTTTGCAATAATTTTCAGCAATATGATATGCAGAAAAGTGATGCATCAGAATAAAAACCAGGGAGCCTTTGTCCTTATTTAATAAATCCCCTAAAGAAAATCTAAGGAAAATTGGACTCAGGTGTGGCTATTCCTGCTTTGGCCATAACCTCAGGAACACATCTCACTCTCTTGAAGCAGCTCCAATGGAAAGGAGAGCAGTGATCTTCTCTGCCAATAAATGTGATAGGAAATCACAGGATAATTAGTGGCTACGTATAACATAAACCAGTTGAAAAACTGGGCCACAGTGGGAGGCAGTTTAGGTAGCATGGGGAACTGAGGCCTGGGAGAAGGAAGACATCCAAGTCCTGCTGGTGCAAGCTCTGCTGGCACACACATACACATGGCTCTTGCTGATACAACATTACTGTGGTGTGTTTGAGGCAAAATAAAGATACTCGTCCTTTCTTGCATTTGTGAACCTACAGGTTGAACTTAAATAGAAAAATGTTATTACTCAGTAGTCAAAAAAAAAGGTGAAATCAGGACTTAAGTCTTTTTTTCCTAAATTGTCTAGGATTATAGTTGTCTTGTTTGTAATTTGTACTTAAAGTAAATACAAAAAAATGTAGAACATATTCTTTACATAAAAGGAAAAATATAATCACTCGTGAAGGTTAACACTGCATGTAATTTAAATAAGAAAATCCCCAGTGTGGTTGCACAAAGATTTGAAAAAACGCCCATGTTGGTAAGACAGATGCTTCCTTTTTTCAAAGGTTGTGTGCAGGCAGTTTATGGTATTTTGGTAATTCTGACTGGTGTTTGACTACGTGGCTGCATGTCAATAGAAGTCTAAACAAGGAAAGCAATCACTCTGTGTACAAGTGGTTAAAATTTATGGCTAGCAGGGAGCAGATTGCAGCAGGAAAGCCCCCAGCCTGTCCATCTACCGGTAACCTACCACCAGCAGAGCTGCTTTTATTCCAGCTTCTCCCTATGGTTGCCTTCAATTCTTTTGCAAATCTTCCTCTCCCCTCACAAATTTATAGCCCATTGATGCCTTTCTGTGGGTGGCTTGAAACATCTGGGTAACAATCTTGCAGTCTGTGTCCTGCACCCTTCCCTCGAACAATGGTGGGTGCAGGGCTGCCATCAAATCCAAAGGAAGAATGGGGCTGGTTAACTTGTGCATTCACTGCCCGCCCCCAGTTAGGGGCGAGGGAACGTGGAGGAGCTCAGGGCTTTACTTTGTCCACCTCAGAAAAGTAGCTCCAGTGATTGTGAGCTCATGTTTCATTAGGCTAATTCAGGTTGGGTGATGCTGATTTCCTCCTCCTGGATGTCAGCCCCTTTGATACCAGCTGCCGCTTTTACAGGAGGTTTTGCAGTAGGTTCAAGTCTGAGATGGTTGAAGTCACACATCTCCGGGCCCTCAGTGTGGCAGAGCAGGAAACGTCTCAAAAGGGCACATGCAATTCATCTACAGGAGTTTTACATTTAAATTAATTTAGTGGGTTTTAATAGACACTTCAGCTTTCCCCCAGAGAAATTCTTTTGAAAGAATTAGATGGCTAGGATAAAGCTCCCGATTGAAATCTAAATTTAAATATTTTAGAAGAAATGTCTGTATTTCATTTACCTGAAAAACTGTGTCTTTTATTAGAGATTTTTTTTTGGTTTAGGATAACCGGGAGAGAGAAGTACGAGTGGAGGGAACCTTTCCCTACTTTTTCCTAGATAGTATGATCATTCTAGGAGATTAAAATAGGAGATTTACAGTTGCAATAAATATTCCATGTGGTTTCTTTGTGGTTTGGTTACCCTTATATGTGGATATCTGAGGGTTTAGTGACAGGCAAAGGAAGAGTATATTCTTCCTTTATATTTATGTTGTTCAGCATAGAACAATGTGTTAAATGATACCAGCTAAATCAGAGTTACTTAACTATTTTACTGAGATCTGTTGAACCATACTGATGTTTGTTTAACTTTGTCATTGTTAGACCAGCCAAGCAATGTATGACATGTTCCTCCTTGCAAACCTAGAGGCAGGAAGTGCAACAACTTACAGACCTTGGTAAATTCTTGGCAAAATTTTGCTCCTGATCTAGACTAATACTCCCATTTTAGTATGTCAGAGTTAGGCACTTAATTTCCATAAATGATGTTGGTTTTGTTGACATTATGTTATCTTTTACAGCTGCTATTCTAATTTTTTGGAAATTTTGAGCAGATATAGAGACTCAAGTAGTTTTTTTTAAGATCGAAAGGTGTCAAGCAACTTATCAAAACTTTCTCATGCAGATGCGTTCTCTGATACCTTTTCTGCAACTTGCACCCTTCAACAAAAAAATAGAAGAGGAACAACAAAAAGCAGCATCTCTCACTGTAACTTGGATGGTATTGGCCCTTGCTGAAATTTCGTCCTGGCTTAATAACACATCTACACCAGGGTGATCTGTTTCATGCTGTTGTGCTGGATAATAGGTCTGTGACCTCAAATGACACACTTCAGATGCACCCAAGTGGCAAAGCAATAGTAGGATGACATACCAACCTTTTATTACCTGCAGATCAGTAAATATGTCAGGTGATGAGGTTGATTCACGGTTGGTATAGGTGGCACACGAACTTGCGAAAAAACATACAAACGTGTCTGACCCATTAAGATAGAGCTGCTTTTCTTCAGTGTGTGCTAAAGAACAATGATGGCCATTAGTCTACTTTTATTGAGAGAACTACTGGCAGGTGCTATACATCTCTCCAGAGAGCCTTGATGCAAAAATGATTAACTGACTGAGACAGGAGTTTGAGCACACATACAATTAGTGTGTGTCACTGCAGTGAAGATAGTGTATAGAATATTACTTGGGTTGGGGAACTGCTTCAGTATCAAGTATCAAATACTGAGAACAAAGCATTAAAACTCATTCTAAAGTGTAGAAAATGCCTTGCTTTCAGGAAGAATAATCAGTTTTCAGTCATTCTCAGAATAGAAAAATTTACTGAGAAAATTGTTGTCTTTCTCTAAAGTAAAGGTGTATACGCAAATGTTAAGCCATGCATTACTTTGTGGAGAGTAGGATGGGGCTATTATTGAACAAAATTTAAGTCATATTTAAGAACATGATTGAAATCCCAATTTTTAAAAGCACTTTTTGTAGAGATGTGTTTTCACACTTCAATATTGTCATTATTTTGTCAAAAACACCAAAAACAACCCAACCATGACAGGCGTTTAAATTAGATTAAGTATCAATTTCCAGCCAAAACAACTTCTGTAAAAGCTTACTAGCAGTATATTTTTAGTGCTAATCAATTAGTAAAAAATAGTTTCTAAGGTGATTAATTTATTTATTTAGCAGCTATAAATGACATATGAATGCATCCATCCATTAAGAGAAAGCAGAGGTGTATGTTTTAGTACTGTATGGAAAGTCTTCTCTAAATTCCTGCAGCACACGTATTTCGTTGATTGACATCTGTCTGCACTTAAGAGAAAGGGGAAAACAAAAGGAAAAAATCCCCTGTGGTACATTCCCTGAGGACTGGGGAATTTCTTTCTTTTATCTATTGTGGATGTAAACACTACATTTCACCCTACCAAAATAAAGCTTTTGCTCCTGAAATTAGAGATGCTTTGCGCTTCTTGTCACATCCCAGCTCTCTGTGAAGAGAGGTCCTCTAAGGAGCTTCTGCTTATCTTGTTTTACTTTGAAACCTGTTCAAAGGAAAGAAGAAAGATCCCACTTAGCCTAGTTATCCTGAGACTAGATCATTTGGTTTGCTTATGGAAAGGCTTTCCTTTAAAGATAAGAGCCCTTAGAATGTATCAGATAATTTGAGTTAAACTTTTGGGTTGTATGTCTTACTGTCGGTGTAAGTACTTCCGTGGCTGTCTGGTGTAGCATGTGAGCACATCACAGTTACTCAGTTTTGTCATTAAAACACCCCAGTGAGATAAGAAAATGTCTTTATTTTGTGTCTGGGGAACTGAATCACAGGGTAGGTGAATAATCTCGCCTGAAGTCAAATGGAAACACTGTGGGAAGCTCTTTGGTTGATCCAGGGTTCTAAAACTAGGTCTGGTGTCCCAGAGCTGTGCTGTCTCCACATAAACAACCTTTCTCTTTGTTTTTGTCAGCTGCATCAAAACTTAGTAAGTGCTTTTTATTGAGAAGCGTGATCAAATCATGCACAGACCTGAACGGGCATCACCGGTGATTAGGTATACAGCATTTTTAAGATACTACTCACAGTATGCACATGCACACCTTTGTAAGCTGTGCATTCTTCAGTAATTTGGCTACATATGAAGGACTTAGACCTATGAATAAATTTTCATGGCTTCCAAGGCAAAATAAAATAATACATTCCTTCAAAGTTCAGATAAAAAATGATAAAGTTTTTTTCCAGATTTTTGAGATAAGAATATGTAATGATTTACCATGATTCAGCAGATTCACCTAACTTACATTGCAATAATGGGATGATTTTATTTCTGCGTTTGTACTGTTCTAATACATTAAAATACATGGTCCCTGCATTCTGGCACCAAAGTGAAAGTGTCTCCTCTAGTGAACAGGAGCAGAATACGGAGCAATTACCCTCTCTACCTAGAAGAGACAGTGATGATGTGATTCTGGACTAACCTGTTATGTACACTTTACAAGAACTAGTAAAAGCTAGGATCAGTTCTTCAGTGGTGCAGATTTGGGGTTTTTTTGGTTTAAGTAGGACTTGGACATAATCTATGGCAATTGTTGAATTCAGTTAAGAGAAAGTATCTGATGCAAGTTCTTTTGTTTCCCCATGTCTGCTGCCTGCAGCTACAAGTAGCAGTGGAAAAGGGAATGACAGGATTTTTACCGAGATAGGTGACAGCAGAGCAACATCTCGTGCAGAAGCCTCCTGTCTGTGTAAGTGACACGGGGAGGGGGAAAGTACAGCCTGTGTTCCTTCCTGGGGTGCAGCTGGGGAGGTTATCAATGTCTGTATGAGCTCACTGTGGCTACTGTTGATGCCTGTACTTGTCACACTCCTTACACTAAGAGTCTGTATCGCGGAATACACACAGTGGTACCCAAATGTGCAGGCACCTCCGTGAAGGTGTCATAACATTGGAGGAAAGGCTGACAAGCAAAATTAAGTACAGGCACTTCTGTTCCAGTTTGGGGAGGGATNGTTCTACACTTAGAAAAACAATTAACAAATTGATAGAGGATCTCCACTGCCTTTGGAATCTCACCTGCTTGGGTTAAAAAAAAAGTTATTTCATAATAATGAGAAGAAGATAAAAATGATTATTTCATAATAACACTAAGATTAAAGTTATTTCAATTGTAAGTGAAGGCACTTACACTTGAGGGTGTAAGCGGAACCACCTTCTTCTACTGTTTTTCCTGTCACAAGCAAATTGTTGCTTTGTGATAGTAGACGTTCTGTTTTTTTAACATCCAACAGACTGACAGTGACAAGGGTATTGTAAATTTTTGATTAATGAAATANACATATGAAGGACTTAGACCTATGAATAAATTTTCATGGCTTCCAAGGCAAAATAAAATAATACATTCCTTCAAAGTTCAGATAAAAAATGATAAAGTTTTTTTCCAGATTTTTGAGATAAGAATATGTAATGATTTACCATGATTCAGCAGATTCACCTAACTTACATTGCAATAATGGGATGATTTTATTTCTGCGTTTGTACTGTTCTAATACATTAAAATACATGGTCCCTGCATTCTGGCACCAAAGTGAAAGTGTCTCCTCTAGTGAACAGGAGCAGAATACGGAGCAATTACCCTCTCTACCTAGAAGAGACAGTGATGATGTGATTCTGGACTAACCTGTTATGTACACTTTACAAGAACTAGTAAAAGCTAGGATCAGTTCTTCAGTGGTGCAGATTTGGGGTTTTTTTGGTTTAAGTAGGACTTGGACATAATCTATGGCAATTGTTGAATTCAGTTAAGAGAAAGTATCTGATGCAAGTTCTTTTGTTTCCCCATGTCTGCTGCCTGCAGCTACAAGTAGCAGTGGAAAAGGGAATGACAGGATTTTTACCGAGATAGGTGACAGCAGAGCAACATCTCGTGCAGAAGCCTCCTGTCTGTGTAAGTGACACGGGGAGGGGGAAAGTGCAGCCTGTATTCCCTCCTGAGGTGCAGCTGGGGAGGTCACCAATGTCTGTATGAGCTCACTGTGGCTACTGTTGATGCCTGTACTTGTCACACTCCTTACACTAAGAGTCTGTATCGCGGAATACACACAGTGGTACCCAAATGTGCAGGCACCTCCGTGAAGGTGTCATAACATTGGAGGAAAGGCTGACAAGCAAAATTAAGTACAGGCACTTCTGTTCCAGTTTGGGGAGGGATTTGAAATCTCCATCATCAGAAATGGTTGTACCAGTTGATAGAAGCATCACAAGTGTAGTGATTCTGGCTGGGGCGTGCATAGGCTTCATGTACACACGTATATGAATGCATAATGCGTTATTTCATAATAATGAGAAGAAGATAAAAATGATTATTTCATAATAACAATAAGATTAAAGTTATTTCAATTGTAAGTGAAGGCACTTACACTTGAGGGTGTAAGCGGAACCACCTTCTTCTACTGTTTTTCCTGTCACAAGCAAATTGTTGCTTTGTGATAGTAGACGTTCTGTTTTTTTAACATCCAACAGACTGACAGTGACAAGGGTATTGTAAATTTTTGATTAATGAAATACTGCTTTCTTAGGCTATTTGTCTAACATTAGGTAACGTTGTCTTGTTTCTATCCTTGCCTGATGGCCTGAAAATATTATTGATTTAGAATTTCATTGTCTAGTGTCTTATGTCTCATGTCTTGTGGCTCCTATGCATTTCCATAATTTTTCTGGGACAGTTTAGATGACACAAGTTGAGTTTCCTTACATGGTCCTGAACATGCTGTTGTGGTTTAAACTCAGCTGGTAACTAAGCACCACACAGCTCCAAGCACCACACAGCTCCTCATTCACTCCCCCGTCAGTGGGATGGGGTGAGAAAACGTGTGGGCCAAAATAAATACAGTTCAGTAATTACAATCCACAATAACAACAATAATAAGGAAAAAAAGAAAAATAACAAAGACAGATAAAAATAAAATCAAAGAAATACAAGCGATACAATGAAAACAGTTCTCACCGCCAGCTTACACATGCCCAGCCAGGCCCTGAGCAGTGTCCCCCACCCTCCACTAACCTTCTCACCCAGTTTTCTTGCTGAGTACATCATCATATGATACGGAATATTGCTTTGGTCAGTTGGGGTCAGCTGTCCCAGCTGTGTTCGCTCCCAGCTCCTTGTGCACCCCCAGCCTGCTCCCTGGTGGAACGATATGAAGAACAGAAAAGGCCTTGACTCTGTCTAAGCCTTGCTCAGCAATAATGAAAACATCCCTGTGTTGTCAGCCTGTTTTCAGTACAAATCCAAAACACAACCCTATGCCAGCTACTATAAAGAAATTTAGCTCTATTGCAGCCCAAGCCAGCACAATGGCCTTTTAAGCAATATGGATATCTGACATGGAAAGCAGAGATGCTGTGACTGTTGCCTCAATGAGTTTTAACTTTTGATACTGTTGTAATTCCCTCCACAGTCTCACCCAACTTCTTCAAAAGTACCGTGGGCTTTGAATAGTTTATGATTACATCATCATCTCTCAGAGTACTTCTCAGGTGAATGAACTTACCCACTACAGACAGTGAATAATTGTAACAGGCGATACATAAGATTTAGCAAAATCAAATACTTTGAGTGTAACAGCAAGACACTACAATACTTCTGTGTACCTCAGGCCTCAGTTCTGAATTACAGCATTTTATCTTGAGAGTGGGAATTCACTTACTGAATTAACTCTGCTCTGGCTTCCTGATTTTTGGCAGTATGGAGAGATTTACAGTGCTATCAATGAGTGCAGGAGATTCTTATAATCTTTAAGCATGAAACATTTGCGTAAGCCTTCAAGTTTGTAAACATATATTTATTTTTCTCTCCTACATCCCTACTATCAAAATAGATATTATACTATGTATTCTATATTGACATGAAAATACAAGTGCAATATGCCAATTTTACACTAGTTAAAGACCTGATTCAACAAATAAAGTAGAAAACATAGGCTGGAGGTAATACTCAGAATTATATTACTCTGCAAAGATATTTCTGAACAGATTTGTTTAAGCTATTTTGTGTCTACAAACTTTGCATAAATATTTAAAGTTCTGGAAGGGAAGATGGGAGGCTTACCCAGCACAAAAGAAAAATGACAGGAGAATTCCTCCTGTGCAACCATTAGATACCAAAACCTCTCATGCAATAGTGATTTATTGTGGGAAAGAATAAGAAGGATCGTGTGTATAAATCAGAGTGTTAGCTGAGTTGTGGCTCAACTTCAAAGCCTTCACACTTCCTTCCCTCTACTTTTTACTTTATTCTACAGCTTCTTTTCCCAGTGAAAACTGCCTTTCTCCTTCATCTATGTTTTACTCTGCCTTCTTGGGTACTTTAAAGATCCCTGATTATAGCACTGTTTTTGATCTTCTGTATTAGATTCTGTGTAATTATCGATGTCTTGCTTGGGACTATTATAGAACTCTGCTGTGCTGAACTGAGAAGTGCAGAATTGCTTTCAGAGTCTGATCTTCATTGTCCTGAAACAACAGAGGGTCATATGGTAGCGTAGGCATTAGAAAAAAACACTAAAGAAAACAAACTTAAAAATTAAGCAAAATAAATAACATAGCTTCATGTAGTGACTTTGTCACTGCAGATGGACTTGGCAGGAAGCCCAAGCAATAATCGCCAAAAAGATTTTTCTAACTTTTCTTAAGTCAAATGAACCAGCTACTGAAAGAAAATTGTTCACTTGTTAGAGAACAACATCATAATATTAAACTGGGTAATATCATGATAAGCAAATATGATCTTTTTCCCCATTTACATCTTAATAGACTTCAGTGACTTCAAGGTTAGCTTAGGGGAGTTTTTTTTTTGTTGGGGGCGAAGCAAGTTGAGAAAGACTCAAGGCCTTTTGGAGATGCAAGAGCATTTTCTGGTTTTCATAAATGATTTTTAGCAAAGGACAAACTAATGAATGTGTAAGCATGCAACCATGACAAGAGTGCAAGAAGAAAAAGCCTCATTACCCACAAAATTACTGAAATTACTGTTCTCATAGGTTTCAACTGGAGAGATGCTCTTTTCCCTAGACTCAGCTTCTGTGATTTGCCCAGACTGTGGACCTTTTATAACTTTTCTTCACTTTTCACTTTTCTGATAAACACTTATCCAAGTGGCTATGCCCATCTTGAAACTCAAATGTGGGATTGCAAGGAGTAGAAACCTGCCTGTGAAAACTTGAGTTGTTTAGCTACTGATCCTGGGTTTTGGCCCCATCCTCACTCAGGATGCTCAGCCAAATTGGGAACCATGCCGATGTTGGTTCACCATTATTCATCATCAGCCTAGCTTGGTGGAATGGTTTCAGGTAAGCCTGCATTGTGACATGATCTCTGTCTTGCACTATAGGTATGTGCTTTGCCACAAGTTCTGCCTGCTGACTAACCACTTCCCAGTATGTACGTGGAGCCCAGTACTAAATGTAGTACTTGTAGGAAATTCAAAGAGAATACATTTCAGAGAAAAATTGTTTTCTTTTTTTTTTCCTTGTCTTTTCTTCCTACTTGTCTTTTCTCCCTACCTGCACTCCATCTCCATATTTTCATTCATCTGCACTGACGTTATCAGACTTTGGTATACCTTCATCCCATTCTAGAGGAATAATTCTCTGGCTGCCTGTACTCTACAACTGTGAGCTGAATTAAGCATGTTATCTTCCAGGCAATAATTCAAAACCTTCAAAAAATCTCTGAGTAATGGTGATCCCTGCAGTAAATCACTGTCCTGGTCTCTACAGGATAACACATTGTCATTTAGCATTAGACTTTGTTTACTGTATTGGACTGCTCCTCATTTGTACCATAAAAATCCTATAGTTCAGGCACCAGCTGTCAGTAACGAGACTTAAGACATTCAGCTCATTGCTGGTCATCTCAGTAGCTTCATGTCTTTCCTGCAAATGTTTGCCAAAAGAAAAGGTTAAGAGTTGCACAGTAATAAGGTCATAAGACACGTAAGGACAGCAATACAAAGGGGAGGAGAACAATAGCAAGGGCAACTGGGATAGATGAAACAGTAAAAGTTTGCTTGAGAGAATAACATCAGTGGGAATGACATCAAGAGGAGATGGGAAACAGTTATGAGAAGAGGAAAATAGATCATTAGAAGAAAAAGGCAATGTCGAGCACAGAAGAAAATCCAGTACAATGTTTAATTAAACCTAGGTTACACATCCAGTCAAGACACCTCTTCAGAAATTAGAAAGAAAAGAAAACTGTTTAGATACCTGCATTTCACAGCTGACTTTTTATTCCAGTTAAAATTAAAGCAAGCAAACAAACAAAACAACAAAACTGCAAAAAAAAAAAAAAAATCTCTTGCATTACTGTCTTGCCTTATAGGTGCTGAATTACAGAGGTCTAATAGGTCTCAAATGGAAGAGTCCCACTGTACTTTACCACAGGCCTGAGCTGGGCTTGTGATTGCTTAATATAGATAATCTAATATTGTGAACTGCATTAAAGATATCTTGGGATAGGCATTTAAGGAGACGTTTGTGTAACAGCATTTGTCACTGTATTCTGCAATATTAAAAAAGAGGCATATATTGAGTTATTATGCTGTAGTTCTCTCTTGAGATGTAAATCAACTGAAGTTTCAGTTCAAATAAATCTTCTCCAAAACCTCTAAGGGCTTCTCTGTTCCTCCCATACTCCTTCCAATTCAATTGCACTCTTGATTACCCTCCAAAATCTATTCATTTATGCTGATTGTTAAGTATCCTTTCCCCATTTACACTAACTACATCATTATCAGCCTTACCGCAGCAGGACCATTTATGTCGTCCTTTGCTGTGCTTTCATATTTCCGTCCCTCCTCTCCTCTGACCACTGACCTTCACCTCCTCCAATGACTCTAATCTCTTTTCTACTGTCAAAAGCTCCTTCCCTGTTTATTGCTACCTGATGTAATTTTGAGTGGATTTTACTAAACCTTTGCTAGGTGTCAGGTGAACCTGAAGATTTCCTGTTAGTGGATCTTTGAAAGTTCCTGAGTCCTTCTACAGTGTATTTTGGTGATAATGTAGTGAGTGAACAGTGAGAGAACTTCAGGATTTTTTCTAGTTTTTAAGACTATTTTGATAAGATTTGGAATGAAGAAACTTGAGGCTGGAAAAGTACAGGAAAACAAGATGAAAGTTCTAAGATAAAGAGGTGAAAGCAGGACTTCTAACTGACACTTTTTTCTTCTTATTTTATTTTTCTATCTTTTCTTTTTCCGTATCCTCTCAGTTTTCCTCACACATGCTTTTCCCTGCCATAGAAAGTCTGAATGAAATGATGTGTCATCATTTGGCAGGTCACAAGGTTGGGAATCCAGATCCTACCAGGTTGCAAATATAGTGAGCTACTCCCAGAAGTGAACAACACAGATTTTCCTACCATGCAGTTACAGCAAAGGGGTTTGGGGACATCTCTGTGGGATGTAATGATAACTTTCTCTTCCAAATAACTATCTGGAGTTCTAAGCAGTCTTGAAAATTTAAGGATGGTTTTGTTTAGGAACAAAAATATAGAAGGGGTTTTTTTTTTTTTTTTCCTGCTTCCATTTCTCTCTCTGGACAGAAATTGGGAACAACTGAAATTTTTCTATACGTGGGGCAGTATGGAGTCACAGGGAACCCCCAAATCAGCAGGATGTGCAACAGGCTGGCATGTCCAAGGCGGGTGCTCCAACTCTGCAGCTCTCAAGGATAGAGTGGGAACTGGATGGTGCAGGAAAGCATGGGAAGCAGTTGTGCTCACCCTCATAATAGGAATGGAAATGAAAGAGCTTTTCTTAATCCTTTCACCTGAATAGGGACTGGCAACAATTTTGCTTTATATTTTTATGCTCCTACCAGTGCATGAAAGTACCTTTACTCCACTGCTCTGCTTAAATCAAGAAGCCAGGCAAAGGTCACCAGTTTTATGAACTGTATCACTCTTAGAGGGCAGACCTCTTAGGTAAAAAAAAAAAGATCGAAGGCCAACAGGTGAAAATAATCAAGATTTAAATCCTCTCTTAATGTGGTAAATTCTGTGGGTCAAGCTAAGGCAGCACTGAAATGGGCAGGCGTGGAAGCTCACATTTCCCCAGGGTGTGACTAATGCAACTCTAAAACAACACACATGATCCCAAAGTATTAAGACACTCATAAAAGAACACTCCTCTGAGTATATGAATATTGTGTGAAGTGTGTGTCTACTTTATGGGATGTTGTTTCTTAGTCAGACTGCCTCAGCGTGAAATATCCTGGTGCTAATGCACCTCTCTCTTTCCTTTTCTCTGTTTTGCAATGCAAGTTTACTAACATTAGTGGATTATCCCCTAGCATTCCTAGATCTATGGGACAATATTTTTATTTAGCTTATTTTTTCCCTGGAAATAATGTAAAAGACTATCTAAATGCTCTTTATTTAAGTCTATCTGAGCACTTGAACAATGCAGCAATGTACTGCACAATAAATAAATTAATGACAGGAACATGTGGTACTTTTCTGTCTCGAGATAGGTGGACACTGGTTAATTGCCATGATATTTCCCCAGAACTTGTAATTACCAGCCAGATTTGCTTCTGACCCATGCACTGATGTTCCAGGTTTTCCTTTCAGGTACACTGAAGCTGTGCCTTTGAATTAAATGGAGTTAGCAGTGTGTGCATTAAATTCAAACAGCAGTCTTTCATGTTTGAACTAAAAGAGGGAGCACAGGTTGGTGGGAATTTTGTGTATCAAGGAAATTAAAAGAAAAAAAAAAGAAAAAAAAAACAAAGCCTGGCCTTGCTATATAAAATTCCACTTCAAAAAAGAAAACCCAGAAAGTGAGTAGTTTGTTACAATCAAGCGGAAAGTCAACAGAGACTCTTGAACTTTTCCTGTTTTTGTTGTGTCTAATGTCCAGCAATTGCTTGAGACTAATAGTCAGTTTCTCAGGGTTACATTAATACTTCAAAGAATTTGACCAAGCCACAACTGAAAAATGGATTTTCCTTTTGAAAGTGTTGATGGCAAGTTTGATTAAAACCTTTTATTCCTCACAAACAACTTCTGCAGTTTAATAAGTCTTTATTTTAGACTTGTTTAATGTATTAAAGTCTCAGCTGCTTGCTTAGTGAAACCATTTCTTTGCAAAGGTTTGCTAGAAAAGAGAGTCTGAGATGCTTAAGGGCAAGTAAACATCCACAGCATTAAAATCTCTGCATCTTCTCAAGAATGAACTATTATTTTGAGCTGAACATTTACAAGATGTTTAAAGGAAGACAGGATCCTTCTTGTCTATAACATTTTTGTAGAACTACTAGCATTGGAGATTATTCTTACATAATGAATGTAAGATCATTCACTTCTCCTAGCATAATGTCTTCTCTGGGCAAGATTGGGGTTTTAGACCTGTCTCTGGACTTCCTTGTGCATACTCTAACTCCTTACTGCCTTAAGATGTAAATACAAGACTCCAGTACTCCTCAAGGCATTAAGTTCTGTCTGCAGGGAAATTTTAGCAGCTGAAATGTGAACTAGGATAGAAATTATTTTGAAAAAATCTTGTGAAATTGAATAGCACAGTAGTAAAACATTTTATTTCTTAGAGTTTGCACTATTCCAAACTCATTGAGGGAAAGGAAAACACCTGATCATCTCAGCAGAGAGTTTCTCTGCTGTGCAGAATTTTACAGCAAAGCTTGTCTCTTGTCAATAGTTTGTCTCCATACCAGCTGGTTTCTTATCAAATGAGTTGTCTTCCTGCATGACTCAAATGGGGTTGCTTTGTGTCCATGTGGTTGGCCCTGCACTCCCCAGCTGCTCAGCCTCTCCTCTACACCCTTCCCTTCTTTAATGAAGAACTTTGGAAGACACCTAGGTGAAAACCAGTCTGGAAGGAAGGAAGGAAGGAAGGAAGGAAGGAAGGAAGGAAGATAAATTTAACCTGTAACTTACTGGGTGTCTGAATAAACATTGTGTTACCACAAGGAACAAAACAGCGTGAGAGTGCAAAGAGTTGACTGTGGTGATGGGAAGTGAAGACTATTTTATTCAGTGGAAATGCTGGCTGAAAATGACAGTTGAATTACAGTGTAGCTTTATTCTGGTTTAAATATTGGCTGTCCTCCCACAGTCACTATAAATCTGGTATGATAAAACTCTGTATCAACATATGCTACCTAATTTAGCAGAAGTGTGTGCATAAATCCACTTCTGATCTAGGCAAACTAAAACAATATGTGACCTGGCAATGCACAGGGCTAATGCAGGTGGTTTTGTAGCCTCAGACTTTCTTTGTAATCAGTGTGCTCAGAGATCAGGAGGTTCAACCACATATTTGGCAGTGGTCTCTGTCCCTTCACATGCACTGGGCATTGGATGAGCCGAGCATCCAGCCTGCAGTTTTGTCTAGAATTCCATGCTGTTGCTTTGGAGCCCCCTTCATCCATTAATGTGTTAATGACAAGTGATACACAGATTCAGTACAGAGCCTAAATACTGAAGTTCAGTTTTGCCTATTCAAGTATTTATCACAAAATCATTCATTTGGAAGAACACTTGGATTTCATCCCTAAAGTATCATGGCAAAACTTTTTCATACTAAGATAGCACACAGCCGGCTTAATTTCAGATGCTAATTCCATTTTATTTAAGATCTTGTCAAGCTAATTCTTTGAGTAAGTTACAGTGAGTAGAGGAGAAATATAAAATCTAAATATAAATATCCATGTAATAATAGAGCTGTCAGAATGATTGGTTTATGAAAGCAAGCAGTCTTCCTGACATTCCTAGACACACCATTCAGAGTTTTCTTTCTCATTCTTGAGTCATTACATGTTTTCTGCAATGCTGAGAAAAAAGACCTAGTTTTTTTTATGAAGAACAAGGACTTTAATCCCCTCATACCTTATAAAATGGACATAAATATATGTCTGGTGGCAAATAGCTTTGGGGCATTTAAATCATATTTGCTGCTTAAATTTAAATACATTCTAGTGATCTAGCACTCTGCTGACCTCTGGATAGAAAATACCTCTGTCTGAATACACCTTATTCCCACTGTTGTGAACAATCACTTTGTTGTTTCTTACAATTTTGCTTTCACCATATTGCTCTACTTTGATTTCCTCCTATTTTTCATCCTGACATACACACATACTAATGGTTGTTAATATCCTTTCTAGAAACTGATTCCTGGTTACATTGCTCTTCAAGTAATAGCTAGGGGAAGGCAGGCATGGGACCATAAAAATACAATCTTTAATCTTAAGGACTTCCTGTTCAGGAAGGACTAAGTGCAGACCAAATGGCACCAAGCAAACAATGTGACCTGCTCTGACTTCTAATGTGAATAAACAATTCTGATTAAGAGTTATTCACTGCTAGATATTCCCAGCAATTCTGAAAGAAAAATAGTAGCTCTGGTAATGCTAAAATGTCAGTTGTTTCCAATAGAGTCAAATAAGCTCTGTTCACCGGAGAACTGGGGTGTTGAATTTTCTTTCCTCGGTTAAAGGAACAGAGTGATACCTTCCCACTCCCTAGCACTTGCACCTCATGCTCTCTGTCTGTGACAGACACACAAGTGGCAGCAC
Organism: Platysteira castanea; assembly: GCA_013397175.1. Classification (NCBI taxonomy): domain Eukaryota; kingdom Metazoa; phylum Chordata; class Aves; order Passeriformes; genus Platysteira; species Platysteira castanea. The sequence goes on from VYXC01012873.1 coordinate 916,754, forward strand.
ACTGCTTTCAGCTTCTATTATTAGACTTACTCACAGAGCCAGAGTACTGCTGTAACCATCTTGGGAAGACCCTCCTCTGGAAGCTCCTCCTCCAGAGGTGGCATTTGAGGAGATGGATCTTTAAACTTCAAGCCAAATTTTTTTTGAGTCGCTGAACTTTACCACATATAATGCTGGGTGTTTTGTTTGGAAATCTGCCGAAGACATTAGGTCTCGCTCCTGATGCTCTGTTGAGGTGATGAGCACCTGGTTTTATGCCAAGGGAAAGCTGGTCTGCGTAGCATGAGGAGACTTTCTACTTTCGTCCTGAATAATGCATAGGTTACCTAAATTTCTACTACTAAAAATATGAATTCATTCTGTATGATTATTGTATTTTAAGAAGTTTTTTTCAATCTAGGTTTTCAAAGAAAGCAGTAAAATGTGGACAAACCTTTATCACAGTACAGATTTCATGCCTCACTGACAATTAAGGATAGGTAGAATATGAAAAAAGAATTTGATCCCATAATTTAATTTTATAGAGCTATCTTTCTAGCCAACTACTGGTTAACCCATCATTAAGAACTTAATTTCCTCAGCATTTAGCTAAAACATTCAAATACAGTTTTGTTACTCACACTGTTATTCAGGATAAAGAATAAAATTTCTTTTCCCTTTTTAGCTCAAATCTCTCCTGACAATGTGACATATCTTGGAAATATGGTAAAACTATATTTTTTTACATAGATTAAAAAGTTCCATTCTAGCCGCCTCCCCCCCCCCCACCTTTTAATTATAAATTACAGGGTTCATCAGGTCAAAGAATTTCTGATATTCCTGTGTGCAAGAGTTATGCCAGTGCTACTGCCTACCTATCTTGCCATATTTCAGGCAACAAAATAACCAGGATGGCAGTTACTTTTCTGCCTTCAATGGATTTTGTTCAAATATCAAATCAACTAGTTTTCAAAAGGAAAAAGAAAATCACAACAAACCCACCTGAGAAACTAAAAAAGTAAAATCCTCAGAACTAAAGCTGGATAGAAGACATTAAGTCTGCTGCAATATTTGTCAATTTGCAGGCATACTGGAGGTATGCTTTTGGTCATTCGGGTTGCACACACACTTCTCAAAGTAGGACTGGATTCATAGTTGCTTTGAATTCCCTTGGTTTTGAAAGGATTAAATGGAGCCTAGGCCCCCCAAAAAATATTTTCCCAAATCTCCCTGCTCTCAACCACTTGTACAGCATGGAGCTCTAGATTTTGTAAGAATTTTTTTTCTATTTTTTTTTTTAGTTAATTTGAAAGGCCTAAACCTGAATACTCCCAGGTAAATACACAGTCCATATGTACCATAGTTTTAATGGTAATAGACATAGTTTCAGGGACTTAAATACAATCTGTGGTTTTACAGTTCACTAATTTAAAATATTCTCAGGTTTACTAGGTAACTTCAAATCTGATTAGTATCTCAGGGAAGTGGAAGAATGTTACTAAATAAAAGGATGAAAAGTGCTTAACTTGGCTTTCAAAATTAGGCTCCCACCACTGTTATTTGAGCTGCTTTTTTTTTCCTCCCATGTGTTTCATGTTAGACAAAACCAGCGTCTTATAAAAATAGACTGTCCTTGTTCAATTGTCCCTTGATACACTGAAAGTAGCTTCCTCTCAATTTGGGAAAGCCAAGACAACACTTACCAGGAAAGAGTAAAACTGTATATTTTCTTATTTGCTTGGGTTTTGTGAATTTTGTTTGTTTTAAATTTTTCTTTCTTTCTTACAAATAGTTTGCTGTAAACAGGAGGTAACTGTAATGCCTCTGATTTGGGACCAGGTATTCACAGGGCAGAATAGATTTGGTCAAACTTAACAAGATGCAAGGCAGTTCTAAGACTTTGAAATTATCTCAGTGGATGAGTTTTACTTCACATAAACAGAAGAAATCTTTCCCATGCAAACCACTGTCCTGATACTTTAGAGAAACAGGAAGCAATTTTCACAGCTCATTCACACAACCAATGAAATGTGAAATAGGTTCCATGGTTAGGTGAGAATCCTGGATGTTCCCTCTATCTCTGGGTAAGGCAATCTTATTTCCATTAGGGTAAGGAGATAAACAGAGAGGAAAAATTATTTATTAAGACCAGTGTTACTGTCTGAATAATAGAGAGAAAATGAAGGCTTACCCACAGGTCTGTATTCTTATTTACATGTAAAAAGTGTTACTGAACAGCTGTATTGCCAAACAAACAAACAAAACAACTGTTTTGTTTCATCCAGAATCTGAACAAGTAATTTGATGTAAAATCAGTGGACATAGATAAAACACAGAAGATTGTAACAGTTATCACTTTTTGTATAGGAGAGATAATCAGAAAACTATAAATCTTCACACAAAAACAGAGGTTGTTGTTAGTGCTACTACAACATATAAATAAAGTGGAAAATACATCTCTTCTTATCAGAATTTCATTGACTTAAATGAGGCAATACAAACCATAGAAATGTGCAGAACAATCACAGGATGAAAGCTAATTAAATTTTTAAAATTGTTCCCCCCTCCCCCCCCAAGTCAGTTTGATTGGCACTTAATAGTTAAGCCAGTCCATTTGTTTCTTAAGAGTGAAGTTCCCACAGCAAAAAACCCCACAACACAATAGTCTGTGCTGGAGTCTTGTGGGCAAGTGCAGCAAGCATGGAGTAGCTCTGATGAGTCTATTGAAAAAGCAGCTGTTTCTGCCTTCACTTCTGACCTGGTAGTGCACTCCAGTTATAGCTCTGCTCAACACCCTTTCACTCCTCACTCAGAGCTGCTTGTCATTCAGAATGGAACAAAATCTTTACATTGGTTTTAAACTACTTCAAGAAGCAGATGCAGCAATTACTTTTAAAAGCAATAGCTAGATGGACCCTGAATTGTGGCCAGTTTTTATTATTGCTGTCTGTCCAGGGAGCACTTTTATTGCTAGCAGTCAGTGTTAGATCTTCAATAGCAGTTGATCATTTTTGCTTCAGGCTTTGTGTGTCCATATGGCCGTGTGTGGAGAGTGCAAAGATGTATTTGGTTTGTGTGACAAGGTTTTGGTAGTGGGGAGGCTGCAGCGGTGGCTACTGTGATAAGCTGCCAGAAGTTTCCCCTGTGTCTAATGGAGCCAATGCCAGGCAGCTCCAGGAGGGACCTGCCTCTGGCTGAGTCCGACCCCATCAGCAATGGCTGTAGCACCTCTGGAGTAACAGATTTAACAAGCGGGAAAAAACTGTGCAACAGCCAACTGCAGCTGGAAAAAGATGTTGGGGTAACAGAAGTTGGTGCAAGAAAAGAGTTAAACAGAAAGCAAAAGCAGCAGCAACGACAGCAGCAGCAGCAGTGTCCTTGGTCAGTGTGTACCTGAGACAGAACTGAACCAAAGAGTTTCTACATCAACACAGAACAGCACACCATCTCCAGTACTCCATGAAGAAACTTGGAAAAGTACACACTTTGCACTCTACTAGCTGCGGCTTTGAAGAGAACAATAGAAGATGTCAAGAGGACTGATTTATTGTGGAACTGTGATTAAGCCTGTGCGTTGTAACCAAAAACAAATCTCTTAGGAGTATAAATATATATATTGATGCTTCCAAATAAAACCTTAGATTGGCCTAGATTCACTTGCGTCTCTGCTGGTGGGTCTAGGCCCTTCATGTATCACAGAAGAAGTGAGAATATGTGAGAAAGACAACTCTGCAGACACCAAGGCCAGTAAAGAAGGAGGGGGAGGACCTGCTCCAGGTGTTGGAGCTGAGATTCTTCTGCAGCCTGTGGTGAAGACCATGGGGAGGCAGCTCTGGGCCTGCAGCCCACGGAGGTTCACAGTGGAGCATATACTTAGCCTGTGGATTGTGTCAGAGCAGGTGGAAGCCCAAAGGAAGCTGTGACCCCCATGGGAAGCCTGTGATGCAGAAGACTCCTGGCAGGAAAAGAGGAGCCTGCACTGGAGTGGGTGTGCTGGCAGGATTCATGATCCCTCAGGCTGCCCACATTGGAGCAGCCTGTTCCTGAGGGACTGCACCTTGTGGTTTGGGCACACACAGGAGCTGATGAACTCACGTTAAAGAAGTTTGTGGAGAACTGCCTTCCATGGGACAGACCTCACTTTGGAGCAGGGGAAGAGTGTGAGGAGTCCTCCCCCTGAGGAGGAAGGAGTGGCAGAGACAATGCGTGGTGAACTGACCAAAGTCCCCGTTCTCTGTCCCCCTGCACTGCTGGGGGGAAGGAGGTAGAGAAAATCAGGAGTAAAATTGAACCTGGGAAGAAGGGAGTGATAGAGAGGTTTGATAGGCACCTAATGTCTAGCCAAGCTCAATGCTCGACAAAAGAACAAATTTTGCTACTGACTAAGTAGGTTCTGTCTTGCCTTTTAATTCTACATTATGGCCCATTGTGTGCATACCGCAAAATGAGAAAACAATATGATTAATCTATAAATGGTAGCCAAACTGAAGGAGTGCCTCAATCAAACACTTCATCTCTGTACTAAAAATTATTAACATGGCAATTATAGAAGGTCTGTAGAATCGCTGACGCAGATGGCTTGGGAAATAATGTATAGTTACAAAAGTATAAAATGATCTCAAAGAATTACACAAAGGGTGGTGCAGATTTTTTCACTTGTAAAATTTGTATATACAATTGTTAGAGTTCAAAATGATAGGGTTATAAAAGTAGGACGGGTATTAACAAGTGTACAACCTTTTTCCTTTAGCAATATAGCTATTACAGGATTTTAAGTAGTCAAGTATTCACTGAAGATACAGCATACTCACTTTAAGTGATGATTTCTTTTGGAAGATTTCATGGATAAAAAATTGCCATGCTCATGACCCATGTATTCTCAGATTCAGACATTTTGACTGTTGGTTTTTCAAGTGGCAGTAAGCACTTAAGGACTAAAAGATTCAGGACCAGTGAAATTAAATACAGAATAAATTTGGTGGTAATGAAGATCCATGTAATTAGATTAATTTAAGTGATATTTCTCAGGTATACAAAAGGCTGTGTGCGTTATACTATAATTAGCTTTTTCAATGCTCATTGCTAAGAGCTATGATATATCTTTATTTTAATAGAAAAGCTTTGAAGGGATTTATAGAATTTTTATGTAAAAGATGGTTGCTTTGTTTTGGAGTATTATGCAAGGCCTACCTGCTAAAATAATGTGAGTGATGTATTATTGATCAAAGCCCAGTTCTCTAGGAATTTCCAGGAACAAAAATCCAAACCAAAGCCCCAAATGATACTGTCTCTTTTATTCTGTGACTGATCTTATAATCTGCAACTCGTAAAAAACCTACTCTAAAGAACTGATCATCCCAATTTTATTGTTTTCCTTATTTACCCCTAGCTGCAATCTAAAATAAAGTGACATATGCTGTAAAGGTGATGAGTCAAGAGCAACTCAGTCTTAATAATAACAAATGTATCTGTGTTGAAACAATAATGACAAATTGTTATTTGTGGAAACACGTTACCTTGCTGATGTTCAAACCGACCACAGGCGTAGCATTATCTTGAGTTACCTGTGACTGGGAGAGATCTTTATTTATAAACAGAAAACCATCTTTTTCTTTTAGAAAACAGTAGTTTTGAGAATGAACTTCTCAGAAAATAATTTACTGAGGAGCAGATGGGATCTCCCCAGTTATGTACTGAATCTTTATATATAGTACTCAAATTGCAGATAATTTTACTCCTTCAGACACGCTGCTTCTTGAATTGAAATCTTCAGATCACCCCAGTCTAGTGAAACAATGGTGTAAAAAGGAACTGAGAACAAGCTGTGACGATTCAGAGGTTGCAAAGCTGTTGGAGGGAAAGAATCCTGTGGGGTATACTTTTCCATGCAGAGGTATATCATGGACTTGTGACTGAATCAGGGTATCTTTACAAATAACCCAGTTTCCAGATGTTAAAACAAAGTAGTTGGCTTTGCAGTGTGGGGAAAGACAAATAATTTGATAGTGGTCCACATACTGCTCATATTTGAAGAGACGGAACCAGAGACATCAGTCTGTCTTCTCCACCAGTGTTGTTCAGATCCCAAATAGGGCATAGGATTTTAGACCAATGACTGCTTTTTTTGTAAATCTTTGAATTATATTTGTTACAGTGATGCTTAGTAGCCATTGCTTACTAAGAGACACAGCCTTCATCAGCATTAAATAAACATTACATTTGCAGTGCTAAACTTTGCTGTAGTAGAGTCACTGAAAGCATACGTGATGAGTGAGGGAAGATTATCTGAGCTATTAATGGCTTGGTGCTAAATTATTCTTTTGAGTTTCTGTGAGTTAGATTGATAAACATTTTTTACCTCTAAATTACACCCAGTTTCCAAAATTTTGCATTTTTCAGGAGGTGATGCCAAGCAGTAAGCTTTCCCTAGTTTATTTTGTTTAATGTGTAAATTACTGCATTTTGTAGCGAAAGACTGTACTCGGGCTCAGAGTTTAAATAACTGCTTCTGCAAGTAGATTATAATTAACCTATGACAAAATAAAGAAGTAGAAATTATTGATAGAACCATGATTTTCAGTGTTTTAAAAATCAGGATCTTGCTGTTTAGCTGGTAGATGTAAGAGAGGACTGATTTCTTTTTAAAGAAACTGTATTACTTTAACTAGCTAGACGTCTGGTCTTTGGGGTTTTTTTTTGTATTGTAATAATGTCTGTCAGCTCAAGCAACTTCCAGTTGTGTGAGAACAGCTCAAAACAGTTGGTTATACAATGTTCCTGCTTAAAAAGTCTGTACCTCTAGATAAGCAAGAAAGTTTTTGAAAATACAAAAGCCAGGCATCTGGATTTTGCAACCTCTAGAGTACAGGCTGTGGCTATGCTTAGAAAATGAAAGTCTCATTACAAAAAGGTAATTTTGGAAGCTAATAAATCAGATTTATTTTTTCTTGGAGGTTGTTCTCAATGGCATATTAATTTCTCTGTAACATGCAGCTCTGCTTCTTTCCTCTCAGAAATTGCATTGGCACGATGACCCTTTCCTCTCCTCTGGAGCTTGACTGACAGGCTGCTGCCAAGAAGGGAAAATGATTTTCAAAGTCTGACCTAAGTAAAACCATTTCTTGCACTCTCACTAGACTTTTGTTGCTTCAGGTGTTATAGGAAAAACAAATCAACTCAGCTGTTCTGGTTCTTAATAAGAGTATTATTAAGATCCCCAAGCATAGCTGATACTGCTCTTCCAAACAAACCGAGGAACTCCATTCATTTATTGATGCACTCTCCATGAAGGGATTATGTTTCACTTTGTTTGAAGGACCTGAGAGCCCTTATTATTTTTGTTTGCAGAAACACTGTGGTGCACATGAAAGAGACACAGAGGAAAAAACCTTTTTTTTTTCTGTTGGCGGGAGAATGGCTGGCAGTTGATTGCCTCTTTTTTTTTTTTTCTTTTCTATTTGAAAAAGCTTCTTGGATGATTGATTTCTGATTTAGATTACCACATCCTCCCCGTTGTTCCCTGTTCCGTTTACTGAAATTTTCTAGCTGCCTTGCTCAGCTGACATTCAGGATATTGATAAGGTTAAAGATAATGACTGAGTTGCTTTAGAGGCCAGATAGAACTCTGAGTCTATCTTATTTTGATATAGTCTTTCCTTTCTGTCATCCAGTAAAGACAAATATTTACTTAGAATAACAAAAAAAAATGAAAAACCAACACAAAACCATGAAAAAATTCACCCTCTCTCTTTTATATTTCCTTTCCCTGTACCTTTCGTAAGTCCTTGTACAACAATGCTTACCATGGAAAACAAATGTAGCACTTGGTAGAAAGAATGTGGATTTTTATGAGGCATCTCATACATGTGGCAGAAAACCCACAAGACAGCCATCATATTTGTCTTTACAAACAAATATGCAGTTCCTGGGCTTCTCTGGTACGTGCCCTTCCAGCATCCAAATACCAAGAGAAATCTGTGGGGAGAGGGTGAGAAAAGGCTTACAGGAGGTTTATGGGATCTGAGAGGCCACAGCGATTCGTCAGATTGGGTCCACTGTGCTTTCAGTGAGCCTGGTTGACTTACTAAGCCTGAAAAATTGTCCCTTCCATGTCTCTGCATGCCTGTACCCTGATTTTTCACCCCATTTTGAAAGCAACTGAATGGAATATTTATGGCCTATTCCCTTCATCTACACTGAAGAATTGAAAAATCCAAATTAGGGGTTCCATTTTTTTGAGGTTGTCAGAAAACCATTACAGTGAGGAGAATGCTTTTCACACTAGTACTACGGAAGTACAGTAGTTTGACTCATCTTTCTTATATCTAATTTTAACTGTACTGCTTTCCTTTGTTCTGCCGTATTTCTCAGTGTGAGTCAGCCCTGGACAAACAGTTAGTGACAGCTGAGCAGGATTTAATGTAACTGGAGAACGACATGCGTAGCACAAGAAATTATAACCTTTGCACTGTTCCACCTCTGTGTCTGGCACGAAGGGGGATTTACATTTTTGCTGCATGTCAGCAAAAGCTATGGTCTGCTGACGAGTGGGGAGGGCGAGGATGCTCCTGCATCCTGGTCCTATGTCCCCTTCAAAGGCACCCACTAGTTACATCCAGCTGTGGATTCCTCCATGGATACTTTCAAGCTTACTTTCTTTATGGTGTAAATTACCTCTACATGCAAACCAATTTACAAGCATGGACTTGCACAGCAAAGCAGATCCTTTTATTTGAGAAGTGCAAGAGATACTAATTTTATCAATTGTACTGGATCCCCTGAAAAAGTGAGGTGAGGTGTAAAATTTTCAATCTCTGCCACATACTTCTAGTGACAAATAAAACCAGAAAGGAATAGATTTCATTTCACTGGGAAAGTGCTATAATTTGATATATCTTCTAAGACCTCACTGAAAAATAAAACCACCTTTTGGATTTTTTGTACACCACTTCATTTACAGTGCAAAATGTGAACCATTAAAATATTACTCAATTTACTAATACTCCAGGTCTGATTTTTCCTTTCTTTTCTGTGCCTTTTAATGGATACAGATTTCATAGGTTATCATAGCTTTCTTCTGGATTTACAGTGTGTAATATAGTTTAGGGTCACGACTTTTGCTGCAAAGAGTACATTTGCATTTAAAGGAAGTCTTTACAGACAGTTATTAAGCTAAAGGTTATAGAGGAAAAAATACAGTGTCTGTTGCTTAAGCTATAATAGGAGCACAGCAAAGTGGAAGACAAAAGATATTTTTAGGCTCTCAACTGCTGGCTTTCTTCCTGTGTCATGATTCCTGCTACTCAGACCTGATGTTTTAGACTATGTGACAAAGAGTTTTGCTTTTTTTTCACTGCCATTTTTAGAGAGCTTTTTTTCCAAGGTAAGGTCAACTTATTCCTGCAGTTACCAATTTTGATACCAACCTAGAGAAAAGCAGTAAGATATGGCAGCATCATAACCTCACAGAGATTTTTGAGGATTCTTATAAAAATAAAAAGGGAGAATTTTTTCTGCTCTCTTCTTTATACTTTTTTGAACTGTAAATCCAAATGTGAGACACCACCATCACCAGTTTGGAAAGAGTGCAGGTAGTTTTGGCATCACTAAAAGATAATCTTAATCTTAATAATGATGATGATGATGATAAAATAAATAACAGACATAAAGTTTCTGTTTTTCAGATCAGGTTCTGCAGTGCTTAGTTTCCCTAGCAATTATTGAAAACATCTATATTCTAATTGACATATAATGGAATTTAAGGCATTTAAAGCTCTTCCCTTATACCTTCAAAGATCATTGTAGACTGATACTGACTCAGAAGTACTAACATTCTCGTCCAGTTGTTTAGTCTTGATGGCAGCAAAAATATCAGAAAGACCTGGGGAAAATTACAGGGAAAATAAAGATTTAAAAATAATACATGAAGTAGGGCATGTCTTTTATGTGAATATTATGAAAAATATAAACTTTCTCAGCTAGATGTATCAATCTCTTCAGAGCTGTGGAAACCATCTTATATCTTGTCATATCAACAGTATGAGGCTAATATACAACAGCTGAGAATCTCTCCTGTAAGAAAAAAACCTGCCCTAATTGTTGCGTTCCACTGTGGGGAACTGCGGAGAGTTCTTTTTGAAATGGATGGTTGGATCGAAAATAAGCCAAAAGAGGCAAATGTTGTATCTGAAAAACCAATTATTGGTAACAAAAAAGAGAAGGAAAAGGCATTGCCAGAGTGAAAGAGAGCTAGAAGAGACAGAAAAGAAGAAATGAAAATGGAAAAGGACTGCGGGAGAGGAGAGAGAGGGGACAGAGATAAAAAGAGGGTGTTACCAGCAGCGAGCCGGGGCAGCGCTGTCAGGGTCCAGGTGGCGGGGGGTGCGCGCTGCCTGCCTGGGGCCGGGCTGGGTCTCAGCGAGCCTGGGTGGCTCCCGGAGATGTGCGGCTCTAGGGGCCTGTGTCCTGCAGTGACAGCACCGGACACGCGGTGAGTGGGCACTGGGACAGGATGACCGGGACCCTGGGCAGGGTTGCAGTGACGGCTGGATCAGCACGGCAGGGTTGGAAGCAGGCAAGGACGCGGGGCGAAGTGGCAGGGCGGCGGTCAGGGGCACAGCGAGGCAGGGCAGGTGCGAGGGCAAACCAGCGAGGGCAGGAGAGCCAGAAGGCAACCAGGCTGGGGCCAGGGCAAAGGAGGGAGTGAGAGGGCCAGCAAATGAACAGTAGCGAGCCCCCACGAGCAGAACGCAGTTGGTTTTATACCCCCCTGTCTCCTCCCAAAGTCTGCCCGCTAACAGGGAACCACCGTCCCAGTCCAACCTTTCCGTGCTGTCCTTTGGTGGAGCCCTTTCCACAACCTGGTTGGAGAAGCCCCTCCAGTGTCTCCGAGTGCCTGCCTCATGGGAGGTGTTGCCAGACGAAGTCCTCCCAGAGACATCTTCTTCTCCTTGTCTCCTGCCCGTGGCACATGTGCACCGCTCCTCCACATGCCTCTGACAACCATTGCTGAGGCATAACCAAACTGAATTGGGTCCTCACACTAACACTGAAAAATTAACTTTCCTACAGAGCGATGTTTAATAGACTTGTTTAGAGATCAAGCCCTTTGTGTGAATCATGTTCTGACTTTTGTTAGAAAATATACTGTGCAAATCTGCTTTTTTATTGATAAACACTTAAATGAAGGTTCTCATTACTTGAACAATGAATTCTTTTTTGCTCTATCACCCCCTTTGTTCAAGACTGGTTGTGTTCATACTTTATTTTTCAGACATAATTCATTTGATTTAACTGTATACCATGTAGCAGAATTTAATATAACTATAATTAAAGAAAAATAATTTCACTTTGGGATCTTTCATTATAATATTTTGCCATCTGAAGGTTCCAGCGATGCAGTTATCCATGGTTTTGTGTTCAAACATTTTTGATTGTTTGTTGCATTATGTTTAACGTCCATGGATTTAGTTTTGGGCTTTTTCATTAAGCATTAGTACAAAGAAAGTATTCACTATGAACACACAAAATAAAGAGGAAAAGCCCTATACATCATTTCTTTATAATGATATTAAAAATACCAGAATTTGCCTGCTGAAAAAAGGGGCCATAATTTCTCATATAGTTTGAAACGATACTTTGTATAAGTAATTAATAGCTAGATTGCAGGGACCATTGGAGATGACACTGCAAGGAGTTGTTCTGCATTAGCTACAGTTGAATCTAGATCCTGAACGTGCTGGGGACTTCATTAAAGAATATATGACGTATTTTCTGCAATGGTTGCTAACTACTTTCATGGCTGTCATCTATTTTCTCTAGAAGTGGTATTAGACCAGCTGAATAAAGTCCTAGTGCAATCATGTCTTCATATAGAGAATTCTATTAACTGGTTAGGTGTTGCTGGATAAGTATTCTCCTCAGATCCTCTCAGACATTTGTATGTGTTGTGTACACTGAACTTGAGAACCACTGAACACCTTTAAAGATGAAATTAGTCCAAAAGACAGCTTTTACAAAGAAAAACCTGTTATTATTCAAAAAATATTGTATGACTAATTATTATTTGTAGCATTTTCTTAAAAAACCAAAACAGCTCTTTTCTGTAAAATGCCTTTAATGAGATTTTAGATATTATTTGTCTTACATGGGCAGTCAGAATATTTGAATATTCTGCAGATGTTTGTTCCTCTTGGGAAGAAAGGCTCATAACTTTTCACGTTAGAATAAGAAAAAACCCGAACCCCACCTCTCATAATTCGTGTTAAAGACTAGGTTGCATTTTAGCAGAAAAATTGGTGGCTAGTAGTGGGACAGTGGTGAGGCAGAAGAAGAAAGGTGGGAACACAGAGGAGATTCCTCTCTTTATATGTCAGAGCAGGGCTGCAAAAGGAAAACAGTCCTCTTCCTTTCATGTAGCCAGCAGTTTATAAATCAGTGAAAGGGGGTTATGGCTATTGTATTTTCACCCTTTTTGCTGCAGTGTTTTTTCTTAGCTGCACTTAGGAAAACCCATCTGTAGACTTCCTAAATTAGATGAAAGAAGGTGGTCTGACCCTGTGCACAGAGGATGTGATAGCACAGCATAAACCGACAGTGGAGTGATGGATAAGACTGAGAAAAACTCCTGCCTTTCACGTTTACAACCAGTAAAGTGCACTGTCAGAGAAAAAGAGATAGATTAAATGGACCACTGGTTTGATCCAGAAACTTCCAAAATACTTGCAGTACAGCTCTGATGTAGTAATTTTGTAACATCTGCTCTGGTAAATTCACCTACTGTTGGCAGGTCATAAAACCTGCACATCCTGGCAAATTACTTCTGTTATAAAAACTTTACATAATGTTGATAACTATCATGAGTCATAACAATGTAATGAACTATGTGTCTAGAAAATACTTTTCAAGTGTATATCTTATGGCAAGTGTAGTGCAGATGTGTGGTAAGTATTTCTGTAGGGATAAGAGAATCTGCAAGCACAACAAAAAATCCCAAAAGACAGAACTTAGGAGAGTGTGGATATTGGTTGGGAACTCAGAGCCAGATCACCTGGGACCTACTGGTGGGGGATTTTACTGCTAAAAAATAACTTTAAAGAATTGGACTATAATGCATAGCAAAATAGGAAAATTTTTTAGAGATTATAAAATCTGAGGAGCTTCCCACAAAATTGTGAAAAAATATCTTACCTCAAAAAATTGTTAATTCCTAACCTCTTTATGCTTGTGCTCTTAAGTCCAGCCTTTCAGGGAGGTTAGAAACTGAAAGCAAAGAGATGAAAATTACAGTCTCCATTTCTAAGGGACATCTCTGACTCACAGTGCTCATTTACATTTCTACATTTTTTTCTTTCCTGGTATGTCTGCCCAGAGGAGAAGCAGTAATCTGCCTGCATTGTGACAACTGCACTCCAAACACTGCAATGGACAATTTGGTCACCAGCTGTGTGCTTGGGGAAAGAAGAGTTCCTGTGTGATGGATCTGAATGAACAGCCTACCCCTCCCCTGCCGTATCTTTGACGGGAGGTGGTACATGCTGTTGAGTGTGCCTTTGCTGGCAAACACAGGAATGAATGCAGCCCCTTAGCCACCCACCCAGCCAACTTAAATGTCCTCTGGTGGAAACTATAAGCTGAAAGAATCTCTGTAGGGAAAAAGCTGTCATTAGAAGCATTCAATTCCTTTTGAAGGAATATATGGAAGAAAACCACTCTTGGCCAAATGCAAGAAAAAAATTGACTTCTGCCTTGAAGAGTTTATCTATTCATTTGATTGTCCCTTGTAAGTAAGGTGTAATTAGAGCTAGTCCTCATCTAACCCTTGTGCTAATGACGCTTTGCTCACTTCTATTAGTGACAGTGCATTGTATTTTAATAAAGATCCCCTGGCCTGGCACGACAGGACCCAAAGATAAGGGGAAGGAGAACAAAAGGAAATGTAAAGCAGTGGGATCAGCAGGGGGTCCCCTTCTTGGCACTGGGCTCCACAGGAAGGCGCTGGCTAACTTTGTCTTAGAACTGTCATTTGTATTAACTTCTAACCCATCACCTTCCCTGGTAGGCTAGCTTTACTCAATGAAGCGGGATAGATCCTTGGCTTGGCCTCTCTATCCCCTATTTCAGCAAACTGAATACAACACAAAAAGTTCACAGGGAAAGCATTTGGGGAGACGGTGTTAAGGATAGGGTCAAAAAGAGCTTTTAACTCATCTTAACATTACTGTCCTTTTCCATTTCAACTCTTATCTGCCCATCAAGGCTTTTGGTTTGTTCATTCATCCATTGCTAAAAGAAAACCCCAAAACACAAAAAAACTCCAAATGGAAATTATATGTGTTTTGAGATATGCAACACTTTGGTCTATACCAGCACACTTGTTTGTGTGTTTTCTTTCTGTATGGTTGTTTTCTTGCTGATCGATTCCTGGTTGGATCAGAATTCTTTGGCTGCCATTCACTAGGGTTAGAAGGGAAAAGAGAATCAAGTCTTTTGTGTCTTTTGTGTAACAGTATTACATCTCAACAAGAAAAACTCTTTCTAATGAAGTCTTTTTAGAGATGCTGGACCCTGTTAGAATGTGACAGATAAACCTCTCCCTGTATGGCAGAAGGTAGAGAAGTATTATTCTTTTTGTTTGTAGTTCCTATCAGTGATATTCCAGAAGCCCTAAGCAAACCATATTTCTTAAAGTCAGTATTTTCAGAGCCTACCTTGGTATCTTCCAGATTTCCAGGGACATGATTCTGTTCTGCCTCAAATTCCAGAAGATTGTTTACATGTTAGTGAAGTCAATGCAATACTTTGCCATTTTCTTTCAGTTTGCCATCTACTTCTCCTTTTATGCATATCATAAAAGCAATTTTATGCATATTTCACCAAAAACGAAGCATTGAGTAATCGAGCCAAAGGTCATCCATGAAATACCAAGATATGAGATGCTATTTACCCCTTTAAATAACATGGTATATGCTCCACCAACATCCTTTCTGGTAGGTCTTACATTGCTGACCACCTTCCTGGACAAGTTACTGTTTGATGACAAGGGAGCTGAACAGATGTACCAGCTCTTTTGTCCATTAATGATACTGTAGACAATTAGGATTTATGGAGATATGAGAGATGAGTTTGTTTATGTTAGCTCAGACTCAAGTTCACACTCAGATTAGTAGTTAAAAGAAATTTCTTGCCCTACATTGCCCTACAATTTCTGCCTCTACATTGTGTGGACATGATGGGAAGCAGAGTGGTTCTGGGTAGCTTGAACTCCAAGTTATTCTAACAAGCTTTGTGACTTCATCTATTAAATGAAATTGCTTTATCTGGCATTGGTTGTGTTGACACAGAAACTTATGTTCACTTTAGAAACTGTCTTTTGCATGCCCAGATTATTTCCCTAGGCATAATTTCAGGTGGCTGAGGCAAAGCTTCCTGAGTCAGCACGTAACGGTGATATTTCTGAGTATCACCTGGCTTTCATCATTAAAGGATGTTG
Source organism: Platysteira castanea (assembly GCA_013397175.1). NCBI lineage: Eukaryota > Metazoa > Chordata > Aves > Passeriformes > Platysteira > Platysteira castanea. The sequence goes on from VYXC01012873.1 coordinate 932,223, forward strand.
CATGACATATTCCTTAACATTAGCAAGTGTGTTCTTAATCTTATATGCTTTTCTTTTCCCAGCTGACTTTCAGGAAGTTCACGAACTCCACCATCACTTGTCCCAGTCTTCCACTACTGTCCCAGCATATGTGTCCTTCCCTAGGCACCAGTGTGGTGTTCAAAGAAGAGGAGAAGTTTCAGAATTGGTATCTGCACCGAGCATGAGAAAAAGTAAGCAATTGTAATCTAGAAGATCTCCAGAGCCCCAAAATATGTCTTTTACACTCATATTAGAACATATTCAATGCATGTAACTGTTCTGGGTCTTTCAAACTTTTTCTCTTGCCTGCAGCCAGCTCACCCAGTCTTCTTTTCCTTTCCCTTGGCTGTACAAGTGATCTGATGCACAGCTGCCTCAAACTGACAGTGTGTGTTGTCTGACTGGAAAGCAAGCACAGTGAGCATCTTAGCTCCCTTAATAGAAGTGTCAGCGTGCAACATAGACCTGATGCTGGCAGCTCTCCTGTCCTTTCTGTCATCTCCCTAAGTGTCTCACATCATGTCTCCTCTAGACACCACTAACTCTATCATGGAGGACAACCCACCACATCTCTCTCTGTACCATGGTCATTTTTCCTATTCAGATTCCTTAGGAACAATGGTTGCAAGGAATAATGAATAGATGATGATGTCACAAAGGAGATTTGGAGAAGAAGATAAAAGAGAGAGAAAATTAGACAACAGATTGTACAAAAACTGGCTTTTCTCTGCGGTTGTTAGAGAAAAACTCTGTTATATCTCTTGCATAAACAAAACAGCAGTGTTTTGTGGAGGGTTTTTGTTGTTGTTGATTGTCTTTCAGTTCATTACGTTACTGTATCTAGGCCAATAACAAAGGAACCAGAAGTAATGAGAAGTGGTAAAATGTTATAGTTATGTAGCAGCAGTGAATCTATAATAAAGTCTTCAATACTGTGGACTCTGAATGCCTTAATATTTTTTACATGCTTACCCCTCTTGATTTTCTTTATAGTTCATTTTGTCTTACAGCTGAGGAAGAGTTAAGAATTTCCACGGGACACTCAAGGCAGTGAGTGTGGCATGTTTAATTCAATGAAGAGAGGTAAAAAGTATGTTTCTTTGTTAAGGAAATATAGTTTCTTATTTCCAGCAAGAGAAAATACCCCATCCACTCACACAGAAACAAGACCAAACTTGATTTTTGTTTCGTTAGTTTTTGGTACAGAACTGAATTCTAGTCTTGTCCTAAATATTACACAACATTTCTCTCAGATTTTCAGTTCCTTACAAAAGGAGGAAGACAAGATCATGCCTTGTAATTGCCAAATATACTTTAACACTTGTGCATTCAAAAGAGATGCCAGAAGATAGTAGTGTTTGCATATGTGACAACTACTGCCCAAATTGGGAAGAATGTGTTACTCAAATATGTATATTTAGTTCAAGAATAATCAACCATTTGCTCTTTTCCAGTCCTTTGCACTTTTCAAGCTTTCTTACAAAGTCAGAGATTTCAATCTTCAGAACTCATTTTTTACTAGTCAGTGAAATCTCAGTTCTTTGTCGTTCTTAGTTATGTGCAGGCTAAAACTTGTTTTTGGGAAATAGTATTCCAATTGTTGTTTGACAACAAAAGCACAAAAATATGCTGTAAAGTCTATTAACTTTAAGACTAATATCTCTTTAAATTTTTTCCCAATTGAAGTGTCACAGCTGTAGTTTTGTATTTCCATCTGTGTAAAGTTACATTAAAAGGTTACTACTTATTAAAATTTTAATTCTTAAAATGATAAACAATACTGTGTCACTGTATTTCTCAGTTTCTTCCTAATCAGTGATAACATATGTTAATTATGATGATTCTTCAGAGACAACTGAGTTTAAAGTACTAAAGTGTCTAGTGACAAGACTGTGGGGAAATTTTATAATTTTTTTTTAGCCTTTAACTTTTACTTTGGAAAGTGTCTCCTCAGTAGCCAATATCTGTTGTAATCTAATATATTTGATACCGCATTTTCATTTTGGAGAATCAATAAAACATGAATCTACTAAATACAGATAAATAATTAATAAGTTATGAAAATGTATCGTTTTACTTTGCTTTCAGCTGTAGAAATAAATAAGATAATTAAGATGGTTTAGTGCAAGATTTGACAAATAAACTGCAAAGTCTTTATCATCAAAGACTTCTTACCCTTAGGTCAAAGTTGTGTGCTTTCTTAAGTATGTTTTTTGTAACACTTGTTCTTGTTCAGAAAGAACAAAGAAGGTAACAATGAAGATCTTTGAAAAATCGTTTATCAGACTACAAGTCCCCTGGTGTGTTGAACAAGGAAGAAATCATGGAGGTAACTTCTGCCCCAATAGATCCCAGATCCAAAAATCTTCTTTGTAAACAGAGCCTTTCATTTAGTACAACTGGATCATAAAGTGACAAGTTTTCCTCTAGAATTTAACCTAAAGCCTCTTCTGGACAGATTAACTCTGTTGTATTCAGCTGCAGACCTGGATTAACCCCTAAGAAACTCTGTATTGTTTCCCTTCATTACATATATCCCCATGTCTCCTACTATCTCCTTTTTACATCAGACAAAGTGATACAAAGTTTAATCCGTGATAAGCTTTGCTTTTTTTTTTGTTTTTGTTTTGCATATTTGTAAAGACTTCTTTGACAGTTGTTTCCCCTTCTAATGCAAACAGCCCATCCAGATAGAAAACCTTGTCAATAGAGTTTGCTAACCTGAAACAAGAGAAGAAGATAGTTAGCAGAAACATCCTTTTTGCAAGGACAGAGGTGCCAGTCCTATATCCATTATCCATTACTTCTATCACTGTGTGCAGATTCAAAACACATCCATTTACGAGGCACACAGTTTTAATGACAGCGCTACTACTAGATTGTGTTTTTCAGTGAAAGTGTGACTGTTGTGAGATGTAGAATTACCTCTCATTAGTTTTAAAAGCTTTTTAAAAATTGCTTTTAAAGACTGCTGTCTCTCTAAAGGAACTGACTGGATGAACTAGACAGAAGCCCTGATGAAAGCAGTTTTAAAAGTGGGTGCTAGAGCAAGGAAGGACATGACACTATCTATATCCTTACCTAACGACCTGCTTACTAGGAAAAACAGGCACAGAAATAATGTAACAGGGTCACAATCTTGAGCTGGATAATACAGCTGTCTTGAGCTGGCAATGATCTTTGTAACTAAGAACTTACTCCAATATTTCTATTATTATATGATGATAAAATATATTAACAAAACCAGCACTTTTTCAAAAGCAAGCTAAGACTCAAGGAAGCTTCTGTGGCTTCATCACATGAGTTTTGTTGAGGTGTCTACAAAGCAGGGTTCTCCATGGGGTAGGGTTAGGGCTAAACAGAGATAATCCTGTCAAGACTTTAAGATGTTTTCAGAAACTCAAACCAGGGCACAGTACAGCAGATTATCCCCTGGCCTTTCACCTCCAAGGAAAGCAGACATAGTACTGAGAGGTGAGACACAGCTTTTAAAAAGCATATATTAGAAGTTTCTAAACCGACTGGCATTAGCTCTATTCCTGGAAATGTTTCCTGCAACCTTTGGATGGCACTGTTATACACTGGGCACAGAGAGCTGTATTTCCAGTCTTTCTCACAATCCCCATCTCCATAACTTTGGAGAAACACTTGTAAGAGAGGTTTGTTCTGACTTTTTCAAAATTACTTTGTTTAGCATCATTTTGCTTTTACATTAATTGTTTTCCCCATATTTTAGTTTAAAATAAAGGGAAAATTTGAAACTGTTCTACTGTTGTTTTTAAAGGGTTTTTTGTTGGTTTGTTTGCTTTTAGAAAGGGAAATAAAATGTTTGGAACCATAGGGAGGCTGTAATTTCCATTGTTTCAAACCTCTGTTTTCAACCAAAAATATTTTGTCAAAATTCTTTTAACTACTGGTGGGTTTTAGATTGAGTATATTAATAGATTTATTAAGAAAAAAAGAAAGACTATCTCTAGAGATCTAGCACAGGAAGTATATTCTGAAGCCCAGAAAGCAAGGTTGTAATTTTAACTTCTGCATATTGTCATTGCTCTTTTCTACTATTTCTAAAGCACTTACAAAGCCTCTGGCACTCAGTGAGGAGATAAGGTAGATGTGTGAACACACACCTGACATACAAAAGGCATGGTAACAAGGAAAAAAACCCCACATATTTTCTACTAGACTTATGACTTCTGTCTTGATTACTCCTCCACTATAGTGCACTTTCTCAAGCAGTTCTGTTCAGGGACTTCAGGAGATCCTGGTGTTGTCAATAGGAGTTTAAAAATGGAGAAGTCTGGCTGTGAAGCATATTTCTGCCTGAGCTCTGGAAAGATCATCTTTCCTGAACAGCAAGAAAGGCACACTTGGCACATCCAGAAAACCAGATAGTAAGAGAGATGAGGTTGTTATCACTGACAGAGCAGTGGAGAAGAATAAGAAAAAGTTAGATCAGCAAGAAGAGGTAAAATTGTGCAAGCTTTTAATAGTTCAGTGTAACAGTGAGTCTGGCATAGTGAGAAGAAGAAAACCATGTAACAGTTCCAAGGAGATGGGTGTGCTGGTCGACTGATAAGCTGGTCTCAGTTTGCATGGATTCAACTGAGAAATACCTACCTTAGGGAGAGGAGAGTGCTGCAGACATCAAGGTGTGACGTGACGGTAGCTTCAACTCCAAATGTCATGGTGGAAGAAAGCATTAAAGAGATGCTGAGAAAAAGGATGGGTAGGTGGATTTGGAGGCCATGTGTAATCCTTTCAGGTGTGACATTCTCATAATAAAATGTGTGAAAATCCTCTCTTTCCTTGAAAGAATTTTTTTTGGCAACCAGCTCTCCTGTCTCTTTCATGTTAGCTGCAAAGAAATTAAATAACCATGCAAATTTATGGAGCTGCCTCAAAGGAATGTGTCTGTACTGCATCTTGTACCTCCATGCTGAAATTACAGTACTGCTGTACTTCACTTTTTTCTAAGTGTTGTGCTAATGAGCTTGATAATAGGGGTTTCCTGAACTGTGTTGCTGTCAATATCAATGCAGCTGTCAAAAGTTAATATTCTAAAAATGAATAAAAATACATTTATGAAAAAAACCCAAACACCCAAGCATCAAAGGCTGCTAGGCCCAACTCTGTAGAAACTATGCCTCAAGAAATTCCTTATCCTTGGATTACTAGAAATTGAGCTTGAATGTCAGGGTAAGGATTGTATTATTCTGAACAGATATTATCTACTGGTCATAATTGGTGGAGACAGAGTATGTATGTTAACTAATCCGTTGATATAATCAAATTTCACTGTTTTTATTTTCTTACTCAAAAATGTGGATTATATATGTTGTGATTCATACGACCTATGATTTGTACAATGGCTTGGTCACCTAAGGAAGTATATGAATTGATTTATTCTAATTTGTGATAGGACTGTGTTCCACAGTCTCTGGCTTCTCTTATTGATTGCTGTGTTTGTAGAATGAACAAGTGCAACTAAAAAATTAACACTGATGAATTTACTAGTCAATTAATAAATTAATTTATCAATGTGTTCAACATTCTTGACCTATCTGCTTTGATTTGTGCTTAAACTGGAGCAAGTACAAATTACATTACTTTTTCACAACGAGGCTTTTCAGGATCAGAAGGCTCTGTAGAGACTTGTTTTGCTGGACCAGCAGCCATGGTAATCTTTGTTTGTAAGTCAAATTAAGTTGCAATGATTAAGCATTTTGATGGATTAGGGGCCAGAATGCGCCCATTTTACCGGATCAGTGTGCCAGTTGTCATGGTATGTTTGGTAAATAAGCTTTCAAAACCAGATGTCTGAAACATATAATTGTTCCCATACTTATTACTGACATCACCAAGTATTGGTATCAACCTGAATTTCAGTGTTCTGAAATAAAAGTCTGGAACAACATTCAAAAATGTCCCACAGGGCTATAAAGACTGATTCTGGAAATGAAGTTTCCTATCACTAGGTCAGTAATGTAAAAGTTGAAGTGCCATACATGTGACTTGCAGAAAAGATAGGAAAAAGTGCAGGAAATGTATGTTCAACCCCAAGTGAATCAGTGCTTCTGGAAGTCTCCTCTGTTTCTCTGAGACATGAGACTACTCTGTTCCCACTGCAACATCTCCTCAAGGAGGAACAACATTAACAATATATTGAATGAAATCCTATTTTAAACACATAACTTGAAGATGCCATTGAAAATCCTTTGGAAAAGGGTGAAAATCAACTGTAATAGCTGCTAAAGTAAAAGGTCATGTAGAAGTACCTCTCAGTTTTCTTGTTAATCTCATTAAAATATGGACCATGTTGCTCATATCAGTGTAGTTCTAAGTGAAGGTTCTTTTATAAGACAAAGATGTTTCTTTTAATGATAATTAAATCTATACAGTTTCTAGCTGATACCCCTCTAAGCAGTTCAGGATTTGTCTATAAAGTTGAAGTTTTTCCCCAAGCTGATTGCTTTTTTTTCCTCAACTGTATTCCTATCTGTGTGTAGCTTTCTTAGTCCTTTGTAAATTTCCTAATTAATTACATGTGAAAAGTAACAGAAACAATACACTTGGTCTTATCTAACATTGCTCTTGCCTTTCACCCTCTTCCTTCTCCTTTACTCAGAAAAGTGACCCCAGGATGTTGTCTTTATACCATCATTAACTACACTTATAATCAGATGAAAAATAATGTCTTTCAGGAAGAAATGTAGAAATTTACGGCCAAGAAACAAATCAGCCTCATGAGACCAGTGAAAGATTGAAGAGCAGATTTCTGCTAGATCTCATCATTTAGTAGTTTGACAGACATTAGCAGAGAGTTGTTCTTTGCATATATCTGTCTTGCTGGATGCATTATATCCAGGCAATGGACATGTGTCTGTAGCATGCACTTCTGATCCTTTTAGTATTTACTTCTTTGTAGATTTACAGTAAACATAAATAGCAGACCCTAAATAAACTTGACAGACATCTTACTCAATCCGGTGATGGACATTAAAGGGACAAGAATTTGGTATCTCTCATCCAGTTGGTAACAAAAGAAAAATGCAAGAGTCACTGAGAGAACAGCAGATTTGAATTATTTTAGTTTTACAAAAAGTCTTGCTGCCTGTGCCAATCTCTGGATTGTTACTTTGAAATACTTAAAGCTCATCTACATTGAAAAAAGTCTCACAATAGATGAGAAAAAGACTCACTATTTTGGGTAGCAGAAATGATTCACACAGAGATTTCTCTTGATTATGAAAGTTATACAACAACATATTCCTTTTCTGCAAATCAGTACAGGGGTGTAAAGTCACATGAGCATCACAGCATTATGCCATATTGCAGTGAAATGGGTCACGTATATAGGGGATTTTCAGAGGTGTTCACTGATGTACCTGTATGTATGTATCTGTAGTGAGGTGGTTCCAGGAAAGAAATGGGGACATAACCATCTTCATGTAAATCATATGTCAATAAATTCTATGCATTTGTAAAGGTGTACAACAGTAAATAGTACAATGAAGTGATAGAAGTTGATCTCCGATAACACAAGCAAACTGAGCTTTGATTTTACAGCCATTTTTGAGAAGAAAATTGCTTTAATGTGAGTGTGGCACACACAAGTTTTATACCACTATCATTATTGAGAAAATAGGGCTTTATACTGCTACAGCTAAAATTTTAAAACCCATTATTATAATGCATAGATGTATACTTGTTATTATGTTGTCCCTTCACCATTCTAGTGAGGATTTTTTTTGGAGTACAGACTTGTTGGGTCTTAGTTCCCTGGGAATGGTTCAGAGCTGAGTCAAGATATAAGTAGAATGTAGCCTTGAGGAAGTCAAACTTGCAAGACATGTAGAACAAGCTGTTTTTATCAGCCTCAAGATTTCCACACTAGTAGAGATTTTTGAAAGTGGAAGGAAGAAAACATTTCTAAAGGGCAATATTTCTCAAGATTTATTTTGTATTATCAAATCTTTTACCTGGGATACCAATCCTCAGTTTAACCTTTCTTATTTTCCCTTGGTCCACAGAACAAAGCCTACTCATGTGCCTGCTCAAAGAGAGTACTAATACAGATCTTACACGCAGTCTACTTATCTTCCCCAGCCCAGCCTCATTTTCATAACACACCTCAACAGATTACATTATTATCTCATTTTCTACTGGCCCATTCCTTTTGCTTTTGAAGCAATTTGGCCTAGATGGAAGCCTAGCAATACATTGTTCTTTACCCTTCTTTATTTTATGACTGTTTCCTTGAGAGTAACTTGTCACTGTCTGTATCTGTCTCTGACATATGCTACAGAGACAGTAGTGTTGATGATTGCAGAGAAGGGCAGGCGTGATTGGGAAAACAAAGGAATCAAATTCCACAAGCAGAAATGAAAGAATGGAAAAGGAAAGGAAGTCATTCGGAAAAAGCAAAAGAAGAAAATGTGGGAAATGTAAAATTGGAGAACAAAATAAGCCAGTCTATCTGTGCCTGATCTCCCTCCATCTCTGTGCAAATCTCCCTCGAGATTTGTGTATCTGCTGAGACAGATGGAAATTGTTTGATGCAGAATTATTAATTTAAAAAAAAGGAAAATAAACAAAAAAAGTATTTTAAATGTAAGTAAAATGAAAAAATAAACAGACATAACCCTGACTGCTTCCAGTTTAGTTCATAGGCCTGAAAAGGACTGGGTATTTGCTTATCTATGCACACCATAAATAAACCTTTTGACATATATGGAACTTATAGTAAGCATGCAGTCCCCTTTTTTGCAGGGTCATGGTTTTACATTGTAACAGAGTAGAGATCAATCGTGCAAAATTACAAGATGGTTTGATTATATTCTCATTTCAGTAGAACATCCAGATATGAGAGATGTTACAGATAATTCTACTTTGGTGATTTTATAGTTTTATGAATCCGAACACCAATTCATTTTGTTCAAAAGGATACTTATTTAGATCACAGCACACTCAGCGCTGCACGGTTGCTGCACCTGACTCTGACAGAGAACACACACAGCATTGTGCTTGAAGAGGTAGAAATGGGTACATATTTTGATCTGCGGCTTTGGCTAAGGCTGCTGGAGTTAGAACAGTGAGCTTTTGCAGTTTAAAGCAAGAATGCATTTTTGTAGTTTTAAAATATGCTTTATAAAGGCAGGAATATATTTTAGTATGTAGAAGCATGATTTGTGCAGGTAAAAGGTTATAATGAATAAGTAAAGGATTTTTAAGTTTAGCAATAAGCCTTATAATAAAACCTGTTGGAAACTTAGAATGCAATACCATAGACCTAAGTAGCAGTAAGGTGATTGGTTAAGGAATACACATTACAGTGGAACCATGTAAGACAATAGATAATGATTGGTACAAATATGCTGGCTAGCTTTGTGGTATTTGCTTATTCACTTAAAAAATTATATAAGGCCTTGTAACTAAAACTAGTGGGGCTTCTGATGATAATGGCATTACTTGTAACATCTCTCCTGTCTCACCCTTCACTGAGACTGATCCTGCAATAAACTATCTTTAAAACGTCTCTCAGTTGTCCCCGTCTCTAATAATCCCAACATACTCTCAGCACAGAATTGGTGTATTTCAAAAGAACTGATACATTTCTCCATATATAATAGTAATTTGACAAGTTGCTCGCACAAGGATTGTGAAGATGAATTAGTTAGCTTTCACACAGCACACTTCACTGCTGACTGCTGGGGTCTATGCTCAATCCCTTTCTAAGCTGTTTTTTTCCCTTCTCAGGATAATTCCTGTTATCACAAAGGATATATACAAAAGACATCACAGTCATATGAACTTAATGTTATATACATGAGTATAAGCCCATAACTGCATTGTAAATTCACTTTGTAGGAGTCTTTCTTTACACCTCTGATTCCAGCAGATCTTAGGCGTCTTTTTCATAAGGCCACTCTGTTTCTGATCATATTTAGTAGAATTGGGAGCTCTGTGCTCCAGAATTAAATAAATTTTTGCTGCATCTGCGAATTTCAGGAGTGCATTTGGATGAAGATGTTTTATTTGCTCTAAGAGATGGGACTTGAGGAGGTTTTAGCTGGGCTCAGTACTACCCTGTATGTCATCAGGAGTTTCTCATGGCAGGTAGATGAGTAGAGACTTTTGTCACTTGAAAGAAGTCACAAAGTTCTTGGTATGATACATTTTTAATGGACATGTATGTTCCAGTTAGAGCTGGATTTTTAAAATATACTTGTATCAAAAAGGAGCAGGTTGTTGTAGTCATGAAAACTGTCTGGGCAAGGCTTATGGAGAGACATAATATCTTCTGTTAAATAAAATTATGTAATCGTAAAAATTAGGAAAATTTTCAGCCAAAAACCCTCTTTCTGTTCTAAACAACTTTGAAAAATCACATCAGTAAGTACAGCACTTTATGTACCATATTTCCAAATTATGTTTAGTACACTCACTCTGTTTACAATACTTGTATTTAACTTGAGTCATATACTTTGTCCTCCCTGAAGGGAGAAAAATAGGATAGATTTAGGTCAGGTTTATTCACCAGAATATTAGCTAAATGAGAGGAAATGCAGCAACATGGATAATAGTGTCAAGCAAAAGAGCTGCTGCTCTTTATATTCAGTATAAGAAGAGTTACTTTGAGGGTAAAGGGCCAGTAATCCTAAAGTGGATACTTATTAAGCTGTGACTCAGCAGAGCACTAATAACATATGCAAGCTTGCTAAATACTACCTTGGCTATAACATCCATTTCCTCTGTGAGTTAAACAGAAGATTGTACAGGCATGAGTCTAGCAATATTCTGCAATGTCCAAATTCCTTAGAAGGGTTTGGGTGGAGTAAGGGTTTAGGATGGCTTCATTTAATCATACCATTCATTAGTGTTGGGGAATTGAGGTTATTGTCTTGTATAACCATACCATAAAACCTGAACAATAGAATCAGGTAGAAACAGACACAGTTATTACATTCTTTCACAGATCCCAAGAGCTTCTCAAATTTATTTCCATTTGTCACAGATGAGTCTATTATATTTTGAAATATATTTTATACACTGATTTTGAAAAGTCCTTGAGTTCCTTTGGCCAACAAAATTGAAAAATAGATAAAGAAGAGTTATGAATGTATTTTTCATTTAAAGTTAACTCTATATAAATCAAAAGATATTCACCATTTTTTTCATAAAGCCCAATGCTTCTGTGGAGTTTTCTTTCCCTAACCAGTACTGTTTGAAAAGGGTGAAAATTGACATATTTGTCCATAAAAACTAACCCAGATTATATATCCTTAGTATATATTTAATGTACTCTCATAACATAATTATAGCTGCTCTCAAATTCTTTAGCTAAACTTAACTGACCCTTGAGGGACATCAAATCTGGTATGTGAGCTTCCACAGAAAGAGGCAAGTCCATGCCTATGGAGAGCTGCAAATCCCGGTTGGATATAGCCCTTCTGCCATACGGACAGGGGACCTATTTTTCACATTAGGGCACTATGATAAATAATGTGACTTTTACAGCTGTTGAATATATGAACACCCCCCACCTCCCACCCCACTGCTGAAGTTCAATGTTTCAATCCCTTCAAGAACCCAACCTAAGCCTAGAGAAGTCAAAGCACTCCATTAATTTCAGAAAGATTTGTCTTATACTTAATTAGCACAAATGTATCCATTCACAACAGAGTATTGTAGCCTGGAAACATGTTCTTTTTACATTAGCAAATTTGAACTACAGTTAAAAAGAAGGCAAAATTCTGCAGCAGGAACCTTGGATCCCTAGGATACTGAGTAAACTATCTCATTCTTTATATTTTGACCATCACTTTTTCATTTTCACATTTTCTTCCTGGGACTTTTATTATCTATTTTGCAGATTAATACTATTTCTTCCTCTTTTGCCCATCTGTCCACCCATCTGCTTATTTTAGCTACATTTCCTTTCACCCTGCTGGCTCCTGTATATCCTCACCACACCCCAGGCATGTATCCTTCAACAAGATTTATAATATGAATCATTTTGAATACCTTCAAAATAGTGGTATAAGAAAATTGGATTCCTACTTTTTGGTGAGTAATATAAAATTATTTATATGCTTAAAAATGAATACAGTTGCCCAAAGAGAGCCTTTAGGCTTTGGGTAGGATTTCAAAGAATAGTAACAAAGGTACTGATTATATCTAGAAGTTTAAGTACCAACCAAAGCAGTTCTAACTGGTCTGTACAAAGTGCATCCTCCTCCCTGGCCAGTGGAAAGAAAGGGAAGCTGCACTTCTGGGCCAGACGAGGCCTGGGAGCCGCACACCACACACCTCATCTGCCTGGAGGGGTGACCAGAAGCTGAGCCTGTGCTGGGCCATCAGCCACAGGGTAAGTGGGAGCATACGTCAGAGTGTGACAACTTTCTGTGTGGCCTGTGCTAATAGTGTCTCTAAGGTGATTCTCAGGGGACGAAAAAAAAAAAAAAGGAACATTTTTCTACTGTGTGATCTTACTGCATATGCACAGTTGTGGAGGTCGACATTAAAACTAGACAAGTGAGGGAGCAAGACAGTGCAATTTGATCTTTGACTGCCACCTTAGATAATTTTATCTCTCCTGTCATTAACTTAGTAGAACCATGATGAAGAGCCATAAAAATATTTCTGCTGCTTGTCTCTTGCTTAGCTTGCAGAGCTCCTCGAGGAGTGGTTTGTGGCATGGTACCTGCCTTAGAAACACCATGCAGATGGAAATGGCTGCACTTCTTAGTGCCCCATGCTCCCATTTAGCCTGGCTTGGTTTCTTTGGACTTTTTTTGACAGCTTCACTGGGACAGAAACATCCAATTTGTTGGTGCTGAGGGGCTCTGCATAGTCCCTTCTTCCAGGGCTCAGTAGAAGAGCGATCAAGGCCCTGTCACTAGCCACTTGCTCAGGGATGGCTGGCCAGTGAGGGAGCCTGGCACAAAGTCAGGTGAAGAGCCATCTGTGAATGCTGAATGAGAGGGAAAAGCCATTGCGAGAGCTTTAGACAGTGAGATTTCTGTTACATACACCTGGTGCTCCTCTGCCCCCTCCCAGCCCATATCTGTATGGTGGGTAGTGCTGCCTGCTGGGGTGACCGTGAGGGGGGCTGAGGCCTGGTCTCCAGCCTTCTTTTTGGGGCAGTGTGTTCCATACCCAGCTCCAGGAAAATGACTGGGTGCCACAGTTTTTACTTTCATGCTTCTTACTGCAGTCCCACTCTTTTTTGCCAATAGCTGTTTCCAGAAAGTGCTGATGTTGATGGAAAGTTAATAATTTTGGTGGTACAAGAGATGCTCTGTGTTGACATATGTGAATTTTTCTCTCTATCCAAGGAAAAGTGTGTACTTTCTTTTATATAAAGATATCTATTTCTTTCTTTTTCCATAATTGCTGATAGAACTTTGTTCATATTCATAATTTATATTAAAATGCATTTCTCAATAAAACTGTTTAACTTACAGTACTGATCTCAATCAGTGAGAAAAAAGCAGTCATGTCTCCCTACACTAAAAGGAAATCCCAACCTTGTCTTATTAGCAGAGTCTGCCTATGTCTAAATACTTTAAGCAGACTTTAAATTCATAAGCATGACTACAAAAATTTGAATGACAACACATCCACTTTATGTGCTGAAGAAAATGGAAATCAACAGAAAAAACAGAAATCTCTTCTGAGGAGGAATTGTCAATGACTATTTGAGCAGTAGGGGTTGCGTGTGTAACAGTATGTGATGTAATGGCCTTGTATTTTAAAAACTGAAGTTACTTTCACAAAGATGATTTTGTTTCCTCCCTTTAGTAAAAACGTTCTTTTATTCAAGTTTATTGACCTCACTTGTGTTAAATCACCACAATCTCCCTTCCCTAAGTCATAGTCTCATTTAGTAACCATTACATGATCTTTTTTCACACAACTGAAAGTGCCTATAATCTATTTTGGAACAGGCTTCAGTCCAGAAATATGTTTTACTTCATTATTTTCTGCTCTCTCTGGGGATGCCTTCACAAAACGGTAAAGCCCAAAGACTTCCTGAAGGCTAATCCTTTTCTGGGTCATATGATTCTTTTCAGATTTCATCTTGGGAGAGTTTTCTTATAACAATAGGTTCTGCTGTCTGCGAACTGGACAAAATCCTGTTGCTTTAGCACTAACAATGAGTGGAATTTTAGTGCAGGAGGAGTATTTGCTTAATACAATAGAAGTTGGTACAGGCTGGACTTGCAAGTGTCAAGTAAACAGTGTGGGAAAGTCTGTAGTACTGCAACTGAGTCAACAAGGTGCTGAACGCCTAAATGTGACTGAACTGTAACTGCAATAACTATCTGGTTGACTTCATCTTTTCCTCCAGGATAGGACTTGACACATATCTTATGGAGAAAGAGTTAACAAGGGAACAGGCTGCTAAAAGGGAAAAGATGAACAAAGCAAGCATTCAGTCATGTGTTAGAAATGCTGCACAATGTGCAATCAGAACAACTGTGCTTCAGGATCAGATACAAGTCTGATTTACTATATAAATATGATGGGAGAAGGCTTTTCAGACCCTGCCATAATTGCATAAATTCACTCAGAAATGTAAACCAAATAGTGCCCAGGTCAAAAAAGGGCAGGTAATTTTTTTTTTTAATGATACTAACACTCCAGTTAATATCAATTTAAAAGAGCCAGAGAAATTTGAGTTCACTTGGCAGTAACAGGAATGCCAGTACTCTATTCATGTTTGGATTGAGAATACAGATTGACTGAACCCTTACCAGAGGCAAGACAAATGAGACAAGATACATTTATGTTCAATACTGCAAACAGAAAAACTGGTATAGCTTTATCCAAGTAAGAAACTACCATTCAAACTCGCCTACTACCTCATTTGAAATGCAGAAGTAGTTTTAAGTTAGGAAAAACTAAAAAAAAAAAAAAAAGTCTTATATATTCACCTTTTCAAAAGCAGGAAGTTTTCCAGCTGTTTTGCCCATACTTTTCTCTCATTTACAAGCTTAATCTTATTTAAAGGTCTATTTCAGGTTGTGCCTATAATTTCCACAGACACCTAAGACTCCATTTAACTAGCATGGTCATGAAACTCCTGTCTTAAGAATGAAGACAAAAAGTCAAATTAGTGTCTTTCAAACTTTCTTAGATTAGACACTGAGCTAGAGAGGTGTGGCATAGGTCCTAACATGCCTGCCTGCGAGTTTACCCCATACAAGAAGCACTCCTTGCAACATTACAACTTTCCCCCACTTGGGTCACCACTGAAACATCACCAATGCTGATTTAACCACTAAACCCAGAACTTTTATGAGAGTTAGGCTGCTGAATCTGCTTTTAGCCTGTATAAAAATGTCTGTGTACTCCAATACTTCCATAGGTATTCCATGCAAACCCAGTTCAGGGTTAGAAAGCTCCAGCTGCCTTGTGAGAGCTGCCTCTGGAGTAGGAGTTCCTGTGACTCATAGCCAGCTCAGCCTTGGAAAATCTCTGTAAGAAATTCGCTGCCCTGTTTCCCAAACCGAGGCTAGCACCCCTGCACAGTTTCACTGCCAGCACCGTGCCACGTTCCAGCCTTGAGATACATGTACATTAATGCTGCTTTGTCCCTGGCAAACCTGCTCTAAATGCAGAACTGCTTCAGCTCTCTGTGACTGATTCATATACATTTACAGTACATTAAAAAAAAAAA